>JAUZNJ010064176.1:0-27067 GCA_034780135.1 Jordanella pulchra
TATTATTTTTTATTGATGCCCTTTCTGATGCACTAAGTGAGACCGATATAACTTTAAAACCTCAACAATGTACAACGTGTCAAGCATATGAAACAAAGTCGCTAGAATTGAGTTTAGTGTGAACGCACCATAAGATAAGGCAGAATGCCATCCATACCGGGATCATCATTTGCTTGTTTAGCAAGGTTTTCTGGCAAAGTGAAGAAAAAATTAATTTGAAAAAAAGCCATAGTGAAATATGCTATTTTTGTGCAATTTATATTTTTGCATTCACACTAAAGGCAAACAATGCGAATAGAGCAGGTGAATCACATGTTATCCCTATGTAATGGTGAGATCAGGAGGGAAACGGTGGTAAATGAGGAGCAACTTATCAAGGTAACAAAAAATCTTTTTTGTGTCATAATAACAGTGTCTTCTTATGTTTAGCTTGGATAAAGCTTGTGTTGCTTAAAAAATTCTAATTGCAGGTGGAAATAAACTGCATCCAAAGCAATGTGCTGGGATACAAATAATTACACACAGCCTGTCATGTTACAAGCTAGGGATTTAGCCCACAATGCAGAACATATTCCAGAGACAAAGACCGGTTTAAAACAGGACTTGAACAGGGAACTTCAACTGCATGAGAAGAGATAAGTTAGGTGGTGGAACTTGTGATCCAAGATAAGATGGAAGGATTTCGGCTTACAGGTTGTTTGATGATTTCAGACAAGAAGGGATGAGTGAGGTCTGAGACTTTGAGGGTTGGAGGGTGAGCAGGGTTTGGTCTTAGAGGTGGAAGTAATCTTGGTTCCTGTTTGAGTGAGGCAGAACTTGGAAACTCTTGATAGGTTCTTGAAGCTTGATCCATGTACCAAAGGGTGACTCTCTGAACGATGAAACAAAACCTGAAACAAGGAAAGATCATGGAAAAAAACCCACTTCGATTTGTGGTTAGAGTCGGGCCAGGACGTAGCAAACATACCACTTTGTCAGGTTAACTGTGACAAAAGAAGTGCTGGCAGCTGACTCTTCTTTAAGCTTCCCCTGATGAGCTCCTGATGAGGAACACCTGCCGCTCCTCCACTCAGAGGACAGACAGCATCTAAAGGAAATAGGGAAAGAAACAGCTCAGCAAAGGAGACAGGAAGCTCCCAGAACTTATGCTCACTATGTAATAAAAACATGCTTTAGTTTTTCTCCATCTCTTGGACTTGGTCTCTCATCCACTTTTTGTAACTGCGAAGACGTCTGACACCACTTCATTAACAGCCAGCCTGATTGTGTCGAAAGCATGGGCTTAATGCAATTGGTATCATGGAATAACTTTAATGACTTGATGTAGAAAAAGATGCTGCCTGTTGTCTTTTCCTTAATGTTTGTCGATCAGGTAAAATACCTAATTAAATGCATCAATATTGTGTTTTACATTGCCACAAGTATACTAGGTTTGTTGGATCACTCCACATGGTCCAATGATCTTGCAGTTGGTGTCATGTCAATTGGAAACTTTCCACTGTAAGGTAACTTTTCAATGTTTGGCACTAATTATGGATTATATGAAGTGAAGTTTGTAAAAAAACAAACAAAATAAAAATGACTACATCTTGTTTTGACAAACTCCTTGCTTCCCTAATTAATATTTTAACTTTTGTAGCGTTTAAATTGTTTTTATTGATCCACATCCTATTTTAAGGTAGTACAGTTTATATGTTGTTAACTTCTATTTCTATTTCCTTTGACAATAAAAATGAATGTTTAAGATGTTTTTTTTCTTAAGATACCATCTAACCTGTGGGTTTTTATTTTTTTCTGTAGACCCAGTTAAAATTTTGTTAGCATTTTCATGTAAAACTTAGACAAACAACTTAGACAACTTTAGAAACATTAAAAATGTAAATCATACATAATTGTTTGAAGTAACACCTGCTCCTCATCACAATGTGTCTGCATTATACTGCAAACTACATTTCTCCAAGTTTTCAGCTTTTCTCATCAGAACTGATTGACATAAAGTGTTTCTCATTGTTGCCGATATCATTTTTTCCCACAAATTCTTTCTGTGTGAACGTCAAGCAATGCTTAGAATTAACTCTCAATCACTGAAAAACACTCGGGAGTTCCCAGAACTTGCAACAATATCTGAACTAAATGTTCCCAATACAGTCGGGGGTTGTCTGTAGATTGTGGCTTTCTCACCTTGTATCACAGCCCCTCCTCAAGGCAAACTTATGTTGCATGCCACATTTTTGGCAGGAAGGCCTGTCTTGTCGGGGAATATGTCACCTCTTGAGCCAAACCTGTAAAACACAAAGACTGCCTCTACTTTCCCTCCACAGCATGGCACCCATCATTCAATGTCAGCCCATTTCCCACGCCAAATACACTAAGAAAGCTTAAAAAAAGACAGAGAGGGAAGCAAGAAGAAAGTCCTGTCAAGTTTTCCACTTGGTTTTGTTCTCTTTTTCGGCTTCTGTTTTTTTTTCACCTCGGTATCTATTTGTCTCTCTGTTCTTTTCTCCATTTCCCTCCCTCCTCCACCTCCTCCTCTGCAAGTCTAACATGTCATTCTTCATCCTTTGTACCTACAGGCCCTTTTTCCCATTGAACTCTCCACCCTTTCCACTCCTTTGGCTCTCTTTTTCCCTCTCAGGGGCCTAATTATCAGCCGGCATTAAATAAAAACATTTATATTTCTCAGAGAAAAAAAAGGCCACTCTCTATGCCTTTTCCTGGACAATGAGAGGCTTGTGATTCTCCCGTCCCTCCTGCTCCCACTTTCTGTCTCCCCTCTCTTTCCTGAGTGGCCATTCACTAAGGGTCTCTGTCTGCCTTTGTGATTGGCTTGCTCTAGAACTCCTAGGGGGCAGTAATTGTGTCTCATTAAGGCTTACAGTAGTTGCGAGGGGGAGTGCTGTGGAGTGGGCAGCATGGGGGGGAGCTTGCAGCACAAGGCATCGCAATTAGAAATCCCAAAGAGTTTGAATGGGTACCCTAATCATAACACAATAGCTGGGGCTCCCTGCCCATTTGGGCCGAAAGGGAAGTGTTGCCATTGTCCAAACACACACAAATGCTTGGCCACACTTACACAAACCCACACACATAATGTGTCTCTTTATTTTACAAGGACTTTGCATTGACTTCAGTTCAAATTCCATTTATTTAGCTGGCCCTAACCCCTCAACCTAAACCTTAATGGTTTTTACCATAACATAATTTATCCAATCATAACCTAAACTGAATTAACACCACAATCCTAAACTTAACCTCATACCTAAAACCAACATGCTTCCCATGGAGCCCAGGGTTTGAGCTCTGTAAAGAGTGGCGGATCTTCAAAGAGCAGTATGTGATGGAAATTGGGACTTATATTGTGACGAATACAAGAACACGCATTCCCCCCAACCCATTCCACCCAACACACAGGCAGCAAAAATAAGTAACTAAAATGGGCACTGCATACTGAAGATGGATGTAGCTGTGTAGTAGAGTGATCCTGCAGTTCAATTGGGAAAGAATGGAGAACTTAAGAGAAATTTTCACTGCCTAAATCATGGTACCTAAACCCACACACTTTCTCTTCTTACTTTAATGGGTTTATGGAATTTGTTATTGACTTCCATGGTCTTAACCCTGACAATACCCTAATCATTAACCATGCATACCAAATCCTAACCACAACATAACTGAATTCACTTCTTATTACAAAACCCAAATACTAGTGAAAAAGAAGTGAAAATGAGCTACATGTCATCACTTTGGCACAAGCAGTCTTTAAATTGATGGTGGAATTGGCAAAACGGTTCTAACTCTGATGCCAAAACAGAAGCCCACACACACCCATACACCTCCACACATACAGGTACAGGCACACTTTTCTATCCATACCCAGACTAAAAGGGACCTCATTATGGATGTTCAGGAGTTTGCCTTCTGTTTGCTCATTTGTCACCCTGTGATCCTCAGGTTGCACGTTGGAGATTTTCCATTTTTTGTTTGGAAAATATGTATCTGCGAGAAACGTATATCAGCGTCTCTTTACCACTGCACCAGTGGCAATATAATCAGCCTGTCGTGTCTACGTTAGATACATAAATAACACATGCAGCTCATCTCGGTGGAAGCTCTGTAAGTTTCAGTGAAATGAAAATAAAAAATCCAGATAATGATATTCTACCACCATCTGTCTGTGAAAGGGAAATGCAGTGGAAAGTGTAAACTTTGCAAAGCCTTCCCTTCCCTTTTTATCTCATAATAGGAGCAGAAAGTGGGTCTCTTTTCCTCCGTTTATCTGTGAAGCATTCCCAGGAGAAACAGTGGCTGCCCCTCCTTATCTTTGTTGCTGCTGAGTGCTGCAGTGGATTATGAAGTGGATTATGCAAATGTCGTACAATATATTCATATTAACAAAGGTTGAGGTTATTCTACCCGTGCCTAGAATTTATGAATGCATTTAAAAAAGAGTTGGAATCTTTATCTTTTAAGAGGAATAAACTCAGTTTAAATTACTGTGCAACTTTTCTCTTGTTGAATTAGTCAAATTAAGTGGTATTTAATTCAACACGTTTTTTCATTGTTTTCTAGGTCTTTCAAAAAATATATAATTACTGAACTGCCTATAGCTTTAAAGACTGAGCAACTGGGGTTGCGTACTCACTATTGCTGTGGTTATGTCTGTTCCTTGTGTGTATTTTTAAAGAGCTTTAGTTTTTTTAAAAAGACTTTAGTTTGGCCAAACCTCATCTGGACCTTGTTACTCAAAAATACCAAGTAATATTCTAAAAACATTTAGGAAGCAGATGTTTCAAATCAAATAGAACAAAATGACATATTTAATGAGTTTCTTTTAGTTTCATTCATATGCTCCATCATTTATAGGTGGAAAGTATTTCTTGTAGTATTAATTAATTTGATTCATATATTTGGCTTTTTGGAGAAAGAAATGCATATGAATGCTCACCTTTCTCCTGTTCGAATCTAAGATCATTGTAACTGTTCATTCAGTTCATTATAAAAACATGTCACAATTTTTTTTTTAAGTGACTCATCTTAAAGTGCTCGTCTCAAAATAGATTTAGATATGAATGTATTCTTGTTTTTATCCTTGCTTAGAATATGATTTATGCGATCTAAGACCTAAATGTGACAAAAACCCCTCTGTAATCAGGGTCTGATGATGTCACTTGGTGGTGTGTCTGCACTGAGTTCTCAGTGTTGATTCATATTAAGAGACACAGTTGTAGAAAAAAAAAGAGAGAGCTGGATTTAAATCAAGGTGCACTGTATGCCTGATCATCTTTTTTATATTTGGTTGTAAATATTTTTTTTGATTAACCACACTTTTTGTTTGTTATTTAAAATTCCAGCAAACCTTTGTTTTTTGCCTTCATACAGCAGCAAATATGATACCACCCTGTAGGTACAAAGTTTTTTTCCGACAACCCTAACCTGAGGTGCGCCACAGGGATGATACTTAAACCTTTTTTGTACACTTGCTTTTACGCAATTTGTATGAAACGTAAACTGTGACTCACACTAATAAGAGCATGAGAGTAATATTGTTGAAGCCTGATGATCATACAAAACCTGATGCCTTAAATTAGCAGTAAGCAGAGTACAGTATACAGTATATCACATCATGAAGGGAAAATAACACAACATGAGATGTCAAGATGCAATAGGCCAGGATAAACTGGAGGTGCCTGCAAAAAAAGCTTATTGACTGGTATAAAAATTAAGGTAATACAACAGCGTGTCAGTTTTATATTGAGCTAAGTAAATCAAATCCACTACCAACAAGCATTAGGATTCACACAATACAATTTTCTCTTGTTTTTCTAGCCAGTCTTTTGAGGTATCTTTGAAACAGTAAAAATCGTTGTTGACATCAGTGTAATCAGCTACTTGCAAGTTCATTACTCAGCAAGGAACAAGTTCATCTGCAATAATACACCCAAAGCAATGATGAGTAAGCAGTTAGCTGGATAATAACGTTGTGAATCATCTTCTCTGTTTAAAGAGTTGGTTGGTTGGAGTAAAAGGGAAATGCTATTTCATAATTTACGTTTAGGTAAAATGTTTTCATATGTTCCAAGGACTTTGGGCTTGCTAACATGGGAAGGATGGTTTATGTTCTATCTTTGTGAGTTGGACTAGTGCCTTAACATCACAAAAAACTGTACAAGTAATTAACACAGGTTTAAACCTGCACAGTGGTTGGGAAAATCTTGGTCATCAGGAAAGATCTATTTTTACTGGAAGTGGTTTGTCCTTTGCAAAAGCTTTTGACACGCAGACAAGCCAAATGGAAAAATACTACATCATGTTATTTATGACAAGCTTAAGGAAAAAAAAGAATTTTTTATTTTCCCTTAGCTTCATATCATGTTCTTTCCTCTGCTTTTTTAGACTGTTAAAACTTGTGCCCTCTAAGACTCTAATTATGTGATGCATTTTGTTTGATCTATTTAGTGATTGGATTTTGAAACTTAGGCAGTAAAAAGACTCTGAATCATTCAGATTGGTTTTATTCATGGGCAGGTAAAAAAGGAACAAAATCGGTGAAATTAAGAGATTAAACAGAAAATTAGTTAAGCTGTATAAGTAAATTCTTATCGTCATATCTGTCATGATCCACTGCTTGGATGTAGCTCAGTTTAGTGTCACTGTTATTTCCATTAGTATGTCTACAGAGCATTGTGTCCTGCTTTTTGTATATGGTCCTATATCTATAGGCCAGCATCATCTGGTCTATAGATATAAATCAGTTTATCCTATGCCCTATCCTACTTTCCTCCACCGATCTGTTGGTTGTGCTCATGTCACAATCAAATTTGAACACAATTTAATTTCCTTTGTTCTTTTCTTGCTGAATTCAACTGTTGCTTTTGTCTTGGTTATCCAATTGACTTTTCTATTGTTTCCCTAAATATCTCATGATAAAATTTTCCATCCATGTTTTGATTTTTACGTCACCATTTGAGAACTCTTTAACGTACTGATATCAGTTGTTATGAAATTAAACTGCACCAGTTTTCTCCTTAACCCCAGTTTCACAACTTTGTATTTATTTATACATTTTATAATACCTTTTTACATTTTGCACAATCTTTGGATCACCATTGGAAACTGTAATGTCACTGCAGGTATAAGGGTATGAATTTCATGAAAAATCCTTTAAAAAAAGCCTCAGTTTTTTCAGAGTTTCTTGTGCAGAAAAAGATGCTGGAAAATATAGGTTCCTACAAATCCTGAGTATTGTTTGACTGAGTAAGAAGGCAACTGGAGATAGTGATCTTTTTAAAGTAATGGACAATAAGCACACAATGCTTGACAGTTGATAACAAAGGTAACAAAAAAATTCCTTTCAAGATTTTTAAAATTCAAGATAAATTATTTATATTATTCTAATAAATGCATGTTCATGTTTTTATTAAAATGCATGTTTAGTCTATATCATTGCCAATTAATTGTTATATGTGTGAAACCAGGCATAAAATCAATCAGGAAGTGAACTTTTAATCGATTTATTTTTTTCTCAAAGCAATGCACAGTGTTATCAGCCAACTTTTGATAAGAGAATGATTTTGTCGGTCATTAGAAACCTTGGAAAATCATGGTTGTTAACATCTCTGACAAACATGAGCGAAAGCCAAGAAATAAGATAAAGAGTGGGAATTTTCAAGTCGGCTGAGAATAAGAAACATTCATAGAGCTAAACTGTTCGTGCCTGTTCTTGTTAGTGTTTTTCTGTGTTTCATGCTGCTTTAGAAGTAACAGATCAAGGCAACAGTCTGCAGTCAACGATACCTCAGTAAGACATTTGACATGTGAGTACACCCAGCTTTCCAAATCCTACTTTATGTGCTCTCTTTCTACTAATCTTTAGTTTATCACGCGTTTATTAACAGAATCGGCCGGCATGGCACTGTATCATTTTACCCATAGAAGACGATCGGCCTATGGTTTTAATAATTTCATAAGATATATCACCGTTGTGTGTTTCTGTGTCTTTTAATTGAATGTCTGACCAGCTGAACCAGTGTGGCTGGCAACACTGTGTATTGGAGAGAGCATAATGAGTTTCACTCACTGCTAAAGGGAAGGACGGTCTTTGGGTGGTAGCAGCAGGAATGAGCACAGTGGCTAATTGGTGTTGTCAGCATTTTAAAGAAAATTAACCCCAGTTCACCCCCCCCCCCCCCCCCCCAACACCCCCTACCCACTTCACCCCCACCACCTTTTTTTCTCTGTCCTGATTGTGGGTGTTAATTATTCTCTGGACCTAATTTAAACAAATAATTAACAGATGTAGGTTGACAAATAGGCCAACTTGATTATCAACAAATCCAATCCCATTGTGCTGCTAATCGGGGCCCAGTGTAAGCAGATACTCTGACATGATTTTCCACTTCTTAGCAGCATCTGCGTGAATACAATCTTAAGCTGCTGAACAAACAGCCAGACTTTAGGATGTGTCTCTTATTGGGCTCAAATTGAGATTTTAACTGTTAATGAGGTTAAGTGAGGTTAAGTTACATTAACCACGTGTTTTATTTAGACTTTTAAAAACTGTCCTTTGCAAAGCTTTCAATTGCAGGGTCAACCTAACCTAAATATATTCAAATAAATTGACAAAATCTGTTTATATTCCTTTTTCTGAGTAATCAGTTAAGATTATGAAGCAAGTCAAATGTAATAGAATGTAACCCACACAAAAAAGGCTTTGCATTTTTTTTCTTAACCTGCAACTTATTCATTTATGTGATTAGATTTGGTTGCAACACTACAGACAAGTATAACATGTTCTAAATTTTTATTCACTTCTCAGCAACAGACGTGTCATTATTTTAGACAATAATTTAGGTACTTTTAACACTGTAGTAAAATAGAAAGTTTCTATTAGATTCATTGCAGGTGAGGTTATATATTTTGTGTTTGCAACACAAACATCTAGGACCATGTTGGAGTTGATTCTAAAGACATGGTAAAGGCAGGAATTGTGTTTGTGATGGTTATTTTTGTAAGGTTTTTTTTTCCCTCCCTGCAACACTAAGGGGGGCTTAACAGAAGGGCAGCATGTTCCCAGGCATTGTCTCTGGTCCAGGACCACCCGTTCCCCCTCGCTGTCCCACTGTCACTCAAACAATACAATGCTGCAACTCCTGCTTGGCCCCCAACCCCCATCCTATTTACCCAGACATCCCCTCCCAAACACCCACCAACCACACTCTGGACACAAGGAGTGGTGACATGATGTTTTTCTTAGTGGTGAATGTGGCCTATTAGTCAACAGCTGGGCTGAGATTCATTCAGAGGGGAAGTCAAGTCATGACAAAGTGGCTTTGCACAAGCAAGTTGGAACAGGGGTCAAAGGACATGAATATTTAAAAAGGGAGGGAAGCTGCAGCTTTTTAGAAAGTGGTTATATCAGAAATAAAACAATAAATGCAACATCATTTTTGATCCAGTTCAATTTATTTCACAAGCAATATAATCCAATATAGTAAACTAGGCTGACTGCATGGAAAGTAGTAATAAACTGGAACTGCTATAAACTGTGTGAGATAATATAAGTGTACTTCTCACTAGACAGATAATGCAGCTCCAACGTCAATGTATTTCTTCAATTTGTACGAAGTGAACTTGTCATTTTACGTTTTCATCTGATAAATCTGATAAATTAAGTTAGATAAACTTAATTAAATTACTTGTTACCAACTGAAGCATTTTATTTAAGTTGAAGCCACATTTTCTTTTTTAGAGTGTAGCAAAACAGCAGCTGTAAACAACAGGCTGCTTGTGCACACAGAAAAGTATCACACATCACTCTTACGGAGGACAAAAACACAAAAACAATTCTAATTTCAAATTGTCATCTGCTGATCAGGTGTACATCATCAATGAATAACACGATAATAAATCTATTATAGAAAACACTGAGACATACTGATCTTTAGTTACTTATGTTAAATAATGACAAATAAAGTACCTTTACCTGAAAGACAAATTAAATTGTCATATTTTTAAAGTTGGGTCGTAATTCTGTTTGAGATGTTTTAATTCATTCCTAGATGTTGTCACATATAATTAGATCTGGATTTTGACTGGCTCTTTTTAATACAGAAGTATGCTTTGAGTTAAACCATCCTATTTGACTCTGGTCACTATTTGTGCAGCTGATAGGTCAGTCTCAGCTCCAGTTGTATGTGTTTTCCAGCTTCCCTTCCCTATTGTAGAAAAGCATCATGTAAAGCATGATGCAACAACCTCCAACGGAGCTTTGGCTGTTTTATTTTGTTCTGCCAAAAATTGCTTTTTGCATAAAGTGCAACCTAAGCCAAACCTGACCAGAAAACCTTTTTTATTCATCCCTTACAATGTAGTTAGGGATGGCAAGATGATGAAATGGGAGCTGCTAGAAATTGAATGAGTTTCTATTACTCCACAATTTCCTCCTCATCTCTTATAATCCTGGTGTTCTGTTGTATTTGTCAGTGTCAATACTGACTGAACCAAGAACTTTTGCCAGGAGATACTGGCAGCAGTTCGCACACCTGCTGGTAATCTGCTCATTGCCTGCTGGAGATTCAAGTAGTAGGGTGACAACTACCCTTTACTTGATGGTCAACCTTTTGTGTGGAGCTAATGTATCTCACTGAGCAAACAACTAGTTAATTCAAAGTTCATGTTCTCTTGCTGTGAGTTAACCCAATCCACTCTCTCTTCCTTTTCTAAGCTGAATATCTCATACCTGATTTCTTGTTCCTCTGAATCAATTCAGGATGCTGCTTTGCAACCAACTCTCAACAGAAAGAATCTTGCAGTCCACCTAGCCTAGCCACCTCCCTTAGCAAAGCATCTGCTTGCCCTCTGTCTTAATCCTCTCCTTATACAATCAGCCAGTACTCCCTCTCTCGGGACCAGAGCTTGTCCTCAGGAACCTCCTCATCACCCATCTACAGGACTATATTTCACCCCCTAAAACCTCCCTCCAATAGCTCTAGAGTAAGACTCTTAAATTACTTTCCACTTTCCATATGGGGACTACAAACTCTGCTTAGGGTTCCTCCTTTCCCCAGATAATGCTGATTCATAATTCCCCTGAAGACATACAGGTTCACATTTCCTTTGGTTTCTCAAAGAAATTCTCAAACACAACAAAACGCCCTTCATTGTTGAAAAAAAAAAAAATAAAAATCCAATTGTCACAACACCATCTCCATTTTTGTGTCTATAATCCCCTGACTTTCTTGAATTCTATCTATATCTGAATTGACAATTGACTTGACAATTATTACTGTTTTGACTGTCTTTTTATAATTGATTTTAACAAGAACAAAGCCCTATAGGCTTTTTGTAATCAGGAGAAAATTAAATCAGATTTTTACCAGATTTTACTTGCCTTGTAGTTTACAACACCCGTCATAGTTGCAGGATGAGCAAAGATACTCTAGCTGTGAGTGATGTGTGAAACAACGCATCTGAGCTACTGTTTCAATCACTGCAGTGGAAGAGAATTAGTTGAATCGTGTTTTAATTTGTCATAAACTTCTATACATCAAACACCTAAAGCATATTTGATTATATTCTTTGCTTTGTATCAAATTACATCATAGGCTGCAGCTGCGGATTTGAATCAGTCAATATAAAATTTGTATTCAGAAGAAGCAGAAGCATATAGGGTTAGTGGGAGTATGAAGCAGGCAGCATAACATGGCCTCATGAGTCCCTGGGGGGTTTGTCTGAGTTTTTAGCCTCAGCCTGAGCCAATCAGAAGTAAGCTTGATTTTCCAGCCTGATCTCTCTGTGCAGGCTCAGGCATGAGGTGGTGCAAATAGTGCCTCTGGCCATGTTGACCAGTAGTAAGGCAGGAGTCAGTATGGCTCCAGGCAAAAGCATCTGGGCTGCTAGCTGTGGGTAACTTGGGGTACATTTTGCATTACGGTAGCAACAGCAAACGCAGGTCAGATAAGTAATGCGAATGTCTCTGGGCATTCAAAGAGTCAAAATATTATCTTGTCAGCAACAATAACTAGACACTTTTTGAATGACCTGTATAGTGCTCATTTGTATGCACCTCTCCTCACTCTGATACCCCTAAACCCCCCTGTAAAGAACTTTGAAGCAGGGCTAGGTTATACAAAAATAATAACAATTTTGAAAATTTGTACAACTACAAAGCCACAAAGACACAGCGATCCACCAAAATGGTTACGTTAATAAAGAAGAGGATTTATCAGAAAAAGGAGCTGCAAAACTGCTAATAGTCAACCTCTTTAAGAAAAGAAGAAGTTTTTTGCAATAAGAGAGCCATATAAATCTAGTCTGTAGTTTGCCACAAGCCATATAAGGGACATAATGAACTAGAATGGGAATAGGATCAAATTGGTCTAACATAGAAATGATATTTTTGGCAGAAAACTAACATTGTACACCAATGCCAAACATATTATTTATTAAAGCAAAAAGGTGGCCTTTTTTCCTTAGGCATGGGCAGGAAAGTGGGCTAATCAAAGAATTAAGCACAGATTAAGCCTAATACAGGAAATGCTTGAAAATTAAAGGTGTCATTTTCTTTCTTTATGATGATGGCTCTGTGTTGATCCACATATTAATGATGCCGTAGGAGCTGTAACACAGGAAACAATTCAATGGCTATTGATACTCTTTGCAAGGTACTGCATATCAAAAACATAGATCTGAATGACAGAATACATTTTAAGGAAATAGAAAATTGAATGCCTTTAGATTGTTTCTGTTTCTTATGACTCTAAGAAAACTGAATATAGGTAATGACAAAGAGATTGGAGTTTCACAAAAAGGTCATTGTGTTACATAATTTCCAAAGAAAGTTAGATGTAAATAATACTGTAATGTCCAGAAAACTGGGCCTGGTCTTTATTCTTACATTGAAGCGATTGTACTTTTTTTTTTTTTTTTTTTTACATTTTTGCTGAAGTGTTTTTTATTCAGTTTCCACATTTCAGTTGCCATGTTTTTTTCATTGGCATTTTCATTAGCATTTTGGAGCAATTGCACATATTTCTTCACTTCTTGTCAATGGTTCTCTTTGTTCTCCACAAAATCCATATAACGATAAAAGAACAATAATTCTCAAGTAAATAGACTGTGGTGTGCTTAAACACAGCATAGCTGAAAGCTTCAGGGACTTTGTTGCCAGTAGTGTAACACGAGGAAACAATTTGTTTCCATTTGTTGTCATAAGATCATTCAAACTGTTGTTTTTAACCAGTTCATTATTTCATGGGTGGTTAAATATGAAAAAATGATTAGGTATGTTCAATTATGATTTTCACGCTATAGGTACACAACTGCTGTTTTGGGTATGTAAAAATTTGAATTTGGTCTTCATTTTGTAGACTGAATAGAAGTAGTAAGAAATATTTTTTGCATCAATATCTTGTTTATAGTAAAGGATAATCTGGCTTGCCCTTTGAGTTTGCTCCTGAAAGAAGTTGAGAAAACAGAAATGATTTTGTCTTTTTTTACATCACATGTTTTTTTTCAGTAGTCTAAAATAGGGATTATAAGGCTGAATGAATTTAGCCCAGGTTTTGAAAGGGTTCTTAGAATCCTTGAAACTTTGTTATTTTGAAAAAAAAATTCAAGACCCTTGGAAGTTTTTGAAAGTAGCTATAAAAAGACACCAACCTTGGAAGTTCTTTAAAGTTTTTAGGAGTTTGAAATTACACATGGAGTGCAACCACTCTCAGCATGTCATTTTCTCTTGTTTAGTAGGGAGTAGGGAGGTGGGTTTCCAGTCATTTTCAATCAGACAGATTGAGTCTGCATGTAATACATTGCACAGAAAAATCCAATTTCAGGATGCATAGCTTGCCAGCAAAAGTTACGTTGAGCGGTTGTGAAACCACCCAAGAAAGGATCAGTCTGTCAGGTGCAGAGCCTGCTGCAAATCAAATAACGTTGAGACCAAATGGGCGAAGCTGCATAGTCCAGGCATTCTACACAAGCTCATCACAAAAATACGCATTTGAAATTGGAAGCATGCAGTTATGTCTTTGTTTCCTTCCCTAACATTTGTGACCTAGTTGCTAATATGAGGCATAAAGTTCTGATGTGTCATGGTGGCTCAGTTGTTTGTATTCCTTAGCTGCTTATGTTGTCTTGTCTCTTAAGTAAAAATGAATCTTATTAAGAAAAAAAGAAACAACACTATCAAAACAGCATTTTTTTTTTACATTATTACTGCATTGAGCTAAGCAATACAATGTTTTGGACAAAAGAAGCCCAGCGGGTGAAAAATGTCCGTTTTCTATTATAAATTCCATAATAAATCTGGCTTGCAGGTTCTTTGCTCATAACAAAGAACACTACTGTATGTATTGTAGATATGAATGTAGACTATGAGTATTGGTTTGAATGTAAGCTGTATAATTGATCATCATTTTTATTGAATGGGATCCAGCAAATTCTATACTATTTAGTATTTTATTTAATTTAATCTGCATTGAATATTTTTTGTAGGAAACATTCATCCATAGCAGTAGGATATGCAGCTGTAATGTGGTCCTCGAATTTGAAAGAATTTTGTCTTGAAAAGACCTTAAAATGGATTTTAACCACGGTGTGAGAACCGTGTTAGCCCAGTACTATTTACATAAAGTTAAATAATTTGCTGTTGAAAGCAAAAAAAATCTTTTTTTTCTGTTCTAGGAAGTCCTCTAGAACCTCTATGATTTCACAAAGAAGAATATTATAGACTACCAGGAGCATCCTCTTCAGAAGACTGTTAAAGAACATACTTCATCAGTCAAATTCCTCTCCAGATGCGGTAGAAGACAGGCAGCTTCAGAAGATCCTTACTCTCTACAGCTATTGCCATATACAACAACCTGTTTAAAAAAAAACATACGGGTTACTACAACATTTAATTTCCTGTTGGGATTAAAAAAGTAATTTTGAAATTAATTGAATTTATTCAAGTTTTTTCAAAGAACTATTTCAGTTCACCAAACCCAACAAGACATGCATTTTAATTTAAGTCCATCAATATTACAATGGTGGCAGCAGGGTGAGTAAATTAAATCCATCCACTTGTCAAAAAGAATATCAAAATAAACACATTTCTAATGCAATGACTGAAACATTAATCTGCCAAGAAGGAAGCAATAATGAGTGTTTTAATGCAGCCATTGAATGTTGGAGTCAGACAGCAGACGTCATGACTGCTCCTCCCTTCCATCCAGATAAGTTTGTAGAGGTGGGGCGCAAAAGACAATGAATCACACGTCTCCGGTCGATATGCTGGAGGCAGGGGAAGTTAGCTTAAGAGACCACCCAGATATCCTACCTTTTCTTCCTCAAATACACTTAGTTAAGCAATTATAACGAAGAAAAAAAAATTGCTTTTTATAACTTAAGATCAGGCATCAGACAGAAGCCGGCACGTACTTTTCTTCAATCGTCATTTAAAGCTGCAAAAAAGGATACAAGTTACAACAACAAGTTACAAGAAGATCTCAAACTTTTTAAAGCCACCAACAGATTGGATTTCCCCAGCTGTAACCAACTCCTCCTTACCTTCAGGACTAATGTATAATTTTTTTATTCACATGCAGTTTTTTTACATGTTTGCCATGAACCCAACGTCAGATTTGATGGATGGCAAACTGAACCTCGTATAGCCTTTTTTCAATAGTGGCTTCTTCTTGTAAACCTTCTATAAAGGTTTGATTTGTTAGGTGCACTGTTTTATAGAGTTTTCTCATCAACATATTTTACCACCAGAGCTGTGATCTCTTTGGCTCTTCCAGAGTAATAATGGGTGTGTCCTTTTGCCCGTCTGATGAACAGTTGTCTTGATATGATGTAATTTAGTTGGACAACTATGTGTTTATTTTGTCAGTTTACAGATGTGTAATTTTCAGTGTATTTCTAAACAGTAAAAAAACATTTAGGAAAAAATGAAAAATATCCTGGTAATTTTCTGCCAAGACTTTTTCCCGTTTTTTTGAATGAATTTTTCTGTTAAAGAAAATCCGTAGAAAAAAAATTTAATTCTTTTTTTTTACCTGAATTTATTTCTCTAAATGCTTCTCTAATGTAAATTACTCTAAAATGTTGCCCATTGTTATCCGTGGAGTTTTCAGGACTCTCTTACTTAAACATCTCTGATAAATACGGTTGAAACTAATTAAAAAGACTAATTAAAATTCCCTCAAATAAATACATTACTTTATACTGTACATTTACAGAAAATTTCTTACAGTGTAGAGTATACAAAAAGGTTGTAATATTGTTTACAAATAAAATCCTCCTTTTTAAATTACATTTCCCTTGACCTGTCTGCTGTGTTTCTTAATCTATACAATGATGTTTGTTCATTAATGTTCTCTAGTAAATCGGAGAGTCCTTCACAGCAGTATTTACACTGAGATTACATTACACACAGCTGGACTCTGTTTACTAACTTTGTTACTGAAGGTGATTGCTCGGACTAAATTTTATTCAAGGATGTCACAGCGGAGGGGGCTAAATATAAATACACTTCTCACTTGTGCAATTACATAAAAGTTACAGATGTAAAAAACATGAATTATTTATCTTCTGATTTACAGTTATGCACCATTTTAAATATCACATCTAATAAAATTCAAACAATAACTATGACCAAAGTGTGACAACTTGTGAAACTACTTGAGCTGAAATAAAGACCTTTTAGGGTAATTGATCTTCTTTTTGGCCTGGTGTACAAAAGAAAGTTTAAAGGGAGGAAAAACATGCATAATTAAACAAAAAAACAACATATTTTTTAAAAATAGTGTTGAAATGAAAGAGAATAAGTAAAAATAATTATGGCTAAGGGACTGATTTATATAAAAACGTATATTCTTATTTTACAAGGAAAATCTGAACCTTTTCTGACCAAGAAGAGCTGCAGGTGTGTTTAGTTTAACTTCCAGGACATTTTGTGTTTGAACATAAGACAAATAAAAGTTGAGTAACTAGCTTAAAAAAAAAAACAAAAACTTGAACGACAAACCTAACAAACACTCTTTAGTTTTACGACATCCCTTTTTAAATAAACTTGTTTGTGTGGGATGAACCTTTAGTTTACCGCATGAGGAACTCTGCATTACAGATTGTCTCTCTCTACTAGTGACACGTTTTCCTCCCTTCCATGAAATCGTATATGTGTGTTTAGTCAATCGAATAAACATCTGCATCTACAGCAGCAGGGATCCCAAGGCTTGCTCTGACCAGTGCTCTTTCCTTTCCCAGAGAAACACCAACGGGTTCAGTTTACAAGAAACAATCAAAAACAAACACGGCATTCAGAAGTTTAGACAATGTTGTGGTGGCTGGAATGAGAGTGCAGCACATTCCTTAACATTTGAGCTAATATTACTGAAGAATTTGAGCTTAATGAGATTACAGAGGAAATGTTGTTCTCCAAAACTCATAGGGGAAACAATGACTGACTTGAATGGATTTAACAATCTGAAACTTCCTCTGACACACAGGGAGTGGTGAAACAGGTTTTTCCCAGAATTACTAGAGAGTATTTCCACAGAGATTCTATGGGGAAGGGAGTCAGTTAAGGGGAGAATAGAGCTGGAGATCGATAGACAGATCGATGCAGCTGCTGCACTGGTCTGTCGTGGTGAAGAGAGGGCTGAGTGAAAAGGCAAAGTTCTCGTTTTACCGGTCGGTCTACGTGCCTACCCTCACCTATGATCATGAAATCTGGATCATAACCGAAAGAACGAGATACTGGATATTAGCGGCAGAAATAAGTTTTCTACACAGGGTGGCTGGGCTCGGAGTAGACCAGGTTCTCCTGGACGCCTCCCTCAGGAGGGGTTCCAGGCACGTCCCACCGGGAGGAAGCCCAGAGGATGACCCAGGACACGCTGCATGGACTATGTTCCTCAGCTGGTCTGGGAGCGCTTCTGGCTTCCCCCAGCAGAGCTGGAGGAGGTGTCTGTGGGGAGGGAAGTCTGGGAGTCTGCTGAGCCTACCGCCCGCGTGACTTAGTCCCAGATAAAGTGGAAGACAATGAGTACGAGGAATCACTTCAGAATGGAAAACTGCGATATAAATATATCTTACTCCTATTTTTGTTCATATTTGTTTCGGGAAGAAGGAAACTTTAATGAAGAGGCTGACGATAGGTAAGCTAAACTGTAAAACAGATTCCTAGAATCAAGCCGTCTGGAGAGCTTTTGAAAGCTAATCCATGTATAATCAGTGTAGTTATGAAATGAAAAAAAAAACGTTTAATTTTTACAGAAAGGATGTCCAAATCTAATATTAATATCAGTCTGATATAGGGCAAAAACCTAATATCTGATTATATCACCGAAAACTAAAGTGTCTGCTATTGGCATGCAGATAGAAACACTTTCCTTCTGTCTAAAGCTCATGTTACCCGCTGGTTAATAATAAATGGGTTTTGTGTTTCTATACTTATTGTTGTTGACTGTTGTTCTCTGGTTGAAAAAAATCACGTGGTTAAACCTTTTCTAACATTCCAGACTACTAAATAAGTATAAAAAGTATTTTTTTTTTTTTTTTTGAACTTTATTTTTATTTATTTTTTCAATAACAACATACAAACATGAATACGAACTTCCGACTCATATTGACATTTACCAGTTACATTAAACGTGGCATCGGAAGGTGAGATAATAAGTATTCTTAACAGGATAAAAAGTATTTTTGATTGGTGGTTATATTGTATCGTGTCAATATCTGTATAGGTCAATTCTCAAAGGTGCAATATCAGTATATTATCAGAAAGTTGTATCGGGTACATCCCTATTTTTTAGTGGGTTTGGGTTTCGGTGCCTTTAGGAAAACGGATTTCAGATTGATCTCAGTTAAAATAATCAAAGAGAAAGTGATATGGCAGAATATAGCTAACAGCGACACAGAGCAGGGTTCAAACGGGTTTAAAGCAAATCAAAAAACACAAACAGAAAAAAACAGAAAAAAGAGCATAATAGTGGCTATATGTCTTATTTTAAATGTTACAGTTTCACACTTGATCACTCCACCAAGTTCTGGTTCATGCCTGAAAAAGTGAGACATCTGTAACAGATGCCCAAATCTGACTTCCAAGGAGTAGCTGGACCACTCTGAGTATGTTGAAGCTTCAGTCCTACATCTATGGCTAAGCCAGGCAATGCCACAGTTCAATATATTTGTTATATTAATGTATTTCTGTGCATGTTTTAAATGATGTTTTAAATGATGCAACACTGCATCCCCAAACTTTTATTTCATGGCAAGCACACAAAAACACAGCTGTGTTCTTGTTGTTTTCCAAAACAATGTGGGGATGTTAATAAAAATAAAAACAAGTTGTTCAAGAATTCAGTCCTGTCTTTATCTGAAATCCCTGCTTGGAAAGATGAATCATTTAATAAAATGTCAGTCTTGCAGTGACATGTAAAGTTTCATCATGTGAAAATACCTAAGTCGGGTAATATTGGATTAGAGGAAAAAAACAAACAGCTGTTTGTATTACCTTTAGAAATTCCTCGACAAAGCTAAATATTATAGAAAAAGAGTAAAAAAAATAAAATAAAAGTGATTTGCAATATATTCTGACAACGTTGAAATAAGTTGAAACATACCCTAAAAGATGAAAAACAAAAATTGAGCAAAACTGAAGTTTATTTGTACGACACTGTTAATGCACAGGGTAACTTAAAGAGTGCCGCAAGAGAAATATAAAATATATATATAAAAAGTTGAGACATGATGGAAAGGATAAATATTTAGCCATAGCCTCACCTAATAACTCATTAAATATTTAAAACCTCATCTTACATTAAAATAGTGTCACTACCTTGCCTAATTGTGGAGCCTCCTTTAAAATGCATTAGGACCTCTATGTGGACTCCAGGATCTCGACAACTGATTCTGAGCATTGTATAAAATCAGGTTAATACCTTAGGAACTGTCATTCGTGCTTTTCTCTCTTCCTCCTGCATAAAGATGCAGGAGACCATTGCACACCAAGAGTAAGATCCCACTGTTCTTAACCAATGCTGCAATTTGAACCCAAATTTGGTGACACCACGATAATGATGGTAAGAATCAGTAAGTTTGCAAGCTTCATGTTGTGTAGTTTCATGTTTTATTTAAGCCTTCCAAAGTCAACTATTGGAATCTATATGATTAAAATATTGCCTCTCTAACTACTGAATTTTATTCTCTACTAAAATATTTGTTGATTTCTGGGGCTATATATTTCACAATGAAACCTATTCTCCTCTTTTAGGTCCCACTTCATGATGTTGCTCTAGAGCTGTTCCAGCATGGTATCACTCATTTTTAGCCAATTCAGCTCTTCTATAGAAAGACTATACTAAGTCAAATGCCTCTTCCAGCTACAAAAAATGCCCAACTTTTCTTGTGACTTAGACGTTGCCTTTAAAAAAGAGCAGTCTCTGTAAATGTGCAGGTCAGGTGCTAAAAGATCTCCCTTGTCTCAACAGTGAGCAGAAACGATTGAGCCCTTCCTCACATCACTGCTAGCTGATGAAGGAAAGTGGGTTTGTTATTTACTGGGCAGGCTAGGCGCAGCCAATGTGCGTAGGTGCTTCCAGGAGGAGGCAGGTAATTAGTTTTTTATGTAAAACAGGGATGGCAAATAGTTTTATCAAGGACAGATACCGGCTGCTGCTCAGGGAGCAAAATTTATCAGGATTACTAAGACACACATCAGTTCAGCAAAATACCACAGAATTTGCATTATAACATAACAAAAGCTCAAAGTAGTTAATTTTGCATGGTATAGGCCCTTTGAGGACTTATTTAGTATCCTACAGCATACTAGCAGATTTCATACTCCATTTACAGGTAAGTTCATTGCATTAGGTTCCACTTTTCTTAGTGACACCCGTCATCTGAGCTGAAAACATATTACTAATATTACATATTATTATCCAAAGCAGTTACTTATAAACTGTTCATGAATTCTCAGGAGCCTATCATTTATGTTTTTTGTTATTTATTGTTCCAAGTGATTTTGACAGCTAAGGGAAAGGACTGTTTAAAAGGGCTAAATCTCTGAAATCTTTTCTTTCTTTTATGATTTAAGCATAAATATACTTCTCTTTAAATATGGTATTTATCACTGGAGAGGAGGACTTACATGTCTCTCTGTGTTTCTGCTTGTCTGCCTGGATTCCTGCCTGGTTGTATCTGTTAACCGTCTGTCAGCATGTAACACGTCGACTCTAATTAATATAAATAATATGTTGGTGAGCCAGGAGTTGAAACCTTACAAGCCTTCTCAATGGAAACCTGTCAGATGTGGAAATGTTTTACAGTATGTTTGTGGTGGCTAACTGACACTAATCCTGAGTGATATGCAGCAAGTGAACAGGGAAAAAAAACATAAATAAATACCTAAATACTTGTGACCAAAAATGTAAAGATAATAAAATCCTCTAATGATGTAAAAATACTGGGTTAAAAAATGACAGAACTAAGCAGGAGAAAACGGATGTATGGATGGATTTATATTTTTTCTAAACAAAAAAATCTGTAAGCAATAAAAGCCTGGAATTATCAAGAATGTAGTAAGGTCAAATGAGTATGGAATAAGATGGATTAAAACTCAGCAGTTTATAGACGTCTTCAAAGTTTTGACTATCAACACTGACAGACGGTTGGTTCCATTATGTATAAAGAGAAATTTCCATTGTCATTGGTAAAACAAAACTGCAACCCAGGGGGTCAAAGATGTACAAAAGTTTATCTACTTCTCTCATCTTTGAGTCCTCATAAAGAAACTGGCAAAACTCGAAATGATTAAGACAGTGCTGTTTAAAAAAATAAGCTGTTGGATGTTTATTCACTGCATATTCCGACAACTCCCCATAAACTTTTTATGATGTGACAATAATGAAAGCACATATTATTTCCAAGTTCAGGGTTTCGTTTCAGGGAGATGTGTGCTCCTCTGCCTGCAGTGAAGCTCAGTTTAAGCCCCAGGTGAGGAGAACTGTTGGGGCAGGTTAACATCTTTGAGAGCTCCTGTCAACCAGCTGTCTGCTGCTGTGTTGCTGCCAAAAATATGACGCGCCAACCCTGGCATCTGGATACCTGGCAAAGGATTCTGAGATAAGCACTGCAACTGCAATCTTTTATGATCCTCAATATACATTATCTGCAAATCTGTGAGTTTGAATTGAAATATAGTGGTAAACAAAATCAAAAATGTTGGCTCAAATTTCAGCTTCATCATTTGTGATCCAGTATTGGAGGCATTTTGTTGTTTGTTGATGAGACCTGTTATTTTATGTTTTTGTGCTGAATTAATTATTTGAATGGACTTTATTGTATCTAGAACTTTGAAAGAATTGTTTAATATTTAAAGGGATATCATATTTTGTAATACAAGGATGCAAATCACATTTTTTTCAGCCTTATGACTGACAAGAGCTCGCTCCGCTTTTATTTTTTAGAACATCTCAAAAATATGTTTGTTTTTCTTGTAGCTGCATTAGTCTGTCACTTATAGTTTTTGGACAGTATTACAATGCAAGTATTATCTAGAAAAATAACATACTTATATCATCAAAAAAAGAGTTGTTTTAATACCTCAGGTACATATTACAAAAATACTCTGCAAGTGTTTGTCTCATTTTGAAAGGGACTCAGCAGTCTATACTTGAAGTCCAGACTTGAGGTTTTCTTCAAAGCGTTAATTACTTGTTATTTTGAGACAATTCGAAAAAGCATAGACACCAGAGACAGTAATAAATAAAATTGCATTTCAGTTAGCACCCAACAAATTTTCTGTAAATCCTGTGCAAGGGGAGTTTTGCCTTTCCACTGTTGCTGCATGATGCTTGATGCGAGGCATTGCTGAAGAGACAATGACAAAATAAAAGCAAGTCAATAGCTTGATACAATCACCTAGTTTTCCTTAGAGGGAATTTTTTTTATACCAATCTGTATGATATGATTAAATTGTCTCCGTAAAGTCCATTGAGGTGACATGGGTTGTGAATTGGAGCTATATAAAGAAACTGAATGGAACTGATTTTGGTAAAAATAAAATTTTTTCTTCAAACGCATCTTTTGCAGACTTGGTTTGATCTCAAGCTGCAAAAAGCGTGGCTGTTTTCCTATACTTTCTCTGTCTTCTAAAAGCTAAAATCAAGTTTTAAATCATCTTAAACTACTGGATTCAGCTGGCACTTATCTACTGCATATTTCATTTATCTGACACTGAACGCTATGTTCTCTGAAACTGATGGATATTCCATTAGTTCAAGGCTTTCAGCAATGGTGAAAGTTTCAGAGACTTAGACAGTTTACCCCAGATATACGCTCCAGAGAGAGGAGGAAGCAAAGGGACAGATTTGCAAACCATAGTTCTGGTCTTTTCGGCAGTGATGTCTCTCTGTTGGTCATTTGGTCAGTTAAAGCACCTTACGCACAACTGACTTGATTTGTGGATCTTGAAAACTCACATCAAATTCAATGGGGATACGTGCAATGCCATAGAACTTTAAAACAATCCCCCAAAGCATATCGGTTTTCCTTTAATTACTGACTGGTGTAAATACACAGCACTTACTACTTTCACACCCTCTGTAACTTATTTATAAAAATTCCCACTTAGAACTTGAGTGTACTGTAAGGTAAGAAAGAAATTGTATTTACCGTTTTTTTGTGGTATTACCTTGAAAAATCATTTGGACAGAGTGGCATATGTGCTGCCCTGCAAATAATACATGTAGTGCCTTAAAAAAAACTTTATTATATACATGTATATATATGTATATATATGCAAAGGTTTTAGTCTCTAAAGGGGCAAAACTTGTAGACATATCCTGAGACAAGAAGCTTTAAGTGCAGTGAAAGTTTCTTTTCCACAAAAAGTGTAACTTTATAGAGTTGTCCACTAGATTATTTAGATTTATATTTGTAAAAACAAACCAACCAACCAACCAACAAACAAAAAGAACCGTTCAGTACTAGGCAACAAATCACAACATTTTATTTGCAAAATGCATAAAAAACTCCCCTTTTTACAATTGGGCTACGATAGGAAGAAGTAGTAAAAGCTAAGGGAATACTGGTTTGCTGATTTTGTTTAACGCTGAGAGAGAAAGAAAAGTATAACTAATGAAAAAGTTTAGGTCAAAAAAAGCTGGTGTAGAAAACAAATGAAGGAAAATACTGACTTTGAGAAATTGGACATAATAAGGTAAAAAGGGATGCATTGCAGGTGGAATGTGTCAGAGAGAGATGGGCAGCAAAGGACATGCACCAAAGTTCAGCCACAACCAATCACAGCTGCTGGATCCTTGTTTTCATCATAGACCCAGGACTGATGGAAAATCCCACTGAGAATCTGCTGACCTCATATAAACAGGACCGAGAAGTAATATCCGAAAGAAGAAATATGAGAGAGAAAGAAAGAGAAACTGGTAAAGATTAAAATAATGTAAACTATTGAGAAGACAGTTAGAAAAAGTTTTAGGGACGCTTGCACAGAGCAATGATACTATAAAAAATGCAAATTGCCCAAAAACATACCCATAGTCAAATGTTAACGGAGCCCTTAGGTAACAATCTTGACTCAGAAAGAGACACACAATCTTATCATATCCAGATTGACCTCACCTCATAATATTGCTGACTGCTAGAAAAACATCTTTCTCTTACCAGGTCAGCGTGACATTAAACAACTTTTACAAGGGAAATTTGAAGGTAAAATGAACATAACATTTTTCAGCCTGTAAAGGCACATTGCCAGGTAATTTCAAAAGAATTTTGCAGTGGTGCCAATGTTTATATGTGCTTTCATGTTTACATGTAATGCCTGGGAAAGAAAGTGTATTCTTGGAAATACATTCAAATGCATTCACATCAAAAAAGTTCATATTTCTATTGTTTGTTCTTATTCTCAATCAGCAACCCAAACTGGAAACCTATAAAAAACATTAATAACAGAAAAAAAAGGCAATTTTTATTTTAGTAATTGCTTGTCATAATTAATTCTATTCCAGTTAAATCACAAAAGTTTCTCCAATAAAGAAATAGAATGACAAAAAATACACTTTGATCTGCCTTCTGTCTTTTTCTTCCGAGTGTGCAACTTAGAGGTGCTTGCTAAGGGGAAAAATACATCAACTTCTGCAGGGGAAAAACAAAAGTCAAATTGAATTTTCTGACTGTTTCTTAAGAAGCACCTACAAAGAGAGTGTGCTCATCTTATGTATTTAAATCAAACAGTTCAGAGTTTGTACTAAATTTGCCTCCAAACACGAATTTAACATATGTCAGCAAAATACTTTATGTTTCTTTGTTTCATGTGTAAACTGGTGAATTTATTTGGCTAAAGGCTGGATGCCAAATTGTGCTGAGATATGTTTTTCATTAAGACTAGACTGTATTAACAATGAACAATGTATAAATTTAGTAATAGTAATACATTATAGTAACACATTAATAATACATTATGGCCTCACACTTTGTTTGTATGTATGTGTGTTTTCTCTCTCGTTTTTCGCAAACCTGACAGCACAGGCAATAAAGAGTTATCAAACTGGATGTGCTGCCTGTGAAGCATTCTAAGGTCTTAAAGAATGGTCGTGTTAATTAGTTATTTATTAATAAATGCATCACAGTACAGTTGACAGAAGGGAATACTGTGGCAATTTGTTTACCTATGCTGTAACCAGAGTAACATCAAACAGTCCTATAATTTTTCAACTTCCTTTTTGAAGGAAATCAAAAGTAAACACAAACAAATCAGCCAAAAAATAAAGTATACAGCATTATCTAAAATATATTAGTCCTTTCATGACTAATAGCTTCACTATTACTGCTTATCTGTGCTTAGGGGTGAAGGTGGTGTGTGTTGATAGTGGCAGCAGATGCAGAGGATTGGAAACAGAGAATGCCAGTTTGAACCCCAGCTCTGGCTTTCTTAGCTATTCTGTTGTAGGGCAAGACACTTATCCCACATTGCCTACAATGGTCTGAGGACTCGGTGGGTCCTGTGAACAGTAACCTTGCTTCTGTTAATGAGCCCTATGGCAGCTGTAGCAGCAAAGAAGCTTGCCACTGTGTCTATGGGTCTATGGCTGAATATATAAAGTGCTTTGAAGCCACCTAAGTGTAAAAGACGCTATAGAAGTAGAAACTATTTAGCTGTTTCTACCCTATATGAAACAACTAATCAGAAAACATGCTTAAATCAAAAGGGAGCCAGACCTTTCCTTAGTTCTTCCGAAGATGTTTCAATAGCTATCCAATAGTCCTTGTTGGTTCTGTCAGCTTACAATAGAGTAATATGAAGTTGGAGCACTCATAATTTTGAGCATGGAGGTCCATCCTCCTAAGCATATTCTAAGTCAGATGCAAATCAAAGACCCACTGGATTGTTAAGGTCTTTTTTGTATATGGGTTATGTGTTAGGGCATTTGAATAAACAACATCGAGCTTATAAAAAAAATCCTTGGACTTTCTGTCAAAGGAAATTTTTTCTGTTAACAGGCTGCAGCAAAAAGGTATTCTGGAGCTGCTCAAGATCATTTTAAACTAAATTTAACTGCACTGTAGTGCAGCAAGCTTAAAATTTTAAGACATCTAACTGAATTAAAAAGTATGTACTTGTATTGACATAATTAACTCAGGATAAACTGGATCTATGTTGAAATAAGCAATTTAAAAATAAAGTGATTTGAATTTGGATGCAAGAGATTACAATGTAGAGCAGGATCAGAAGACTTTGGTCTGACTTTAACCAGGTATTGAGAATATGAGGTTTTTAAGAGTTTCTTTGTTGTTTTTTAAACTCCTGTTCATCATTTGGTTATTTTTTTTAAAGCACTTGAATAACCTATTTAACAAGAGCAAATAATTTCAGATTGATATTTGCCTTTTCTTCAATAAAAAGCTTAAAATAAATGTATCAATATAAAATGTATCCTGTATGCTGATCTGACCCTAAAAAAAGCCTGAGAAAATTCATGGGGAGAAAATCTTTGCACTATTTCAAAATCAAAAATACATGGCCATAATGATTATAGTATATGTTATGTAAATGTATCTATTG
>JAUZNJ010064187.1:0-27064 GCA_034780135.1 Jordanella pulchra
TTTTGCAAATAAATTCTTTAAAAATCAGACAATGTGATTTTCTGGATTTTTTTTCTCCTTTTGTCTCTCATAGTTGAAGTATATCTGTGATGAAAATTAGAGGCCTCTCTCATCTTTTTAAGTGGGAAGCTGTGGGGTAGTGTGGGGAGGGCTTTGGACAATATTTCCACATTCTGATATATTTTCAAACTTCTCCTCACTAGGTGTTCAAAATATTTGCCAGTTAATAGGTGCTATATTGACAGACTCCTACCAAAGAGGAAATAAAGGTTGCATTATCTCAAAACCTTGTGTTAGTTATTACATTTCCTTCAATTCAACAATGCAAAAAAAATATGTTCAATGATAATGATTCACTATTTTTTTGTGCTTTTTAATACCTAACCTTTTCACTTTGTATGTTGGCGGCTGTGTAGTCAAACAAATCCAGGGGTTTATTTTACAGCCTCTATTTACACAGCTCTCATATTTCATTGCAGGCAATCGTTGGCTACTTTGACATTTTCTTCGACAAAGGCTGCAGCAACAAGGTAAGCAGTAGCAGCAGAAACTTCCAAGCCATTTAACAGAAACTCAATTATGTTCATGCTTTGGTGTGTTTCTCCTCCCTGAGGCGTTCACTGCAAATCGACAAGCGTCTTACCAAACGGCTGATATAAGCGTTTACCCAGCAGAGCCTGGCCAGTTGGAACAACTGATGCCAAGCTCTGTGAGCAACATGGATGTGCTTTTTGATTGCATGTCTTATTGTACCTGGGAACTGAGGCTCATGCAGTGGCTGAACCAGTAAATTACAGTTTCCACTAGGGGCTAAAGCTCGAACAATGTGAAAACCGTGTAATATCTTTTAGCTTCAAAAGTATAGTGCTTTCAGGTTTCATTTATTGCACAGACCAAGCAAGCAGTGATTTTAAAACATAGTTCTGTAAAAAAAAAGATTGACCACCATTGGTATGTTTAATTTCATTACATATTAGTAATGGAATATGCAGCTGTTGGGTTTTTGAGATTCATGTTTGTCTTAGCATAAAGCAAGTATCTTACTAAATGTTACAATAAAACTATGTAACCCTTAGTTTTTTTCACATTTATGAGTTGAATGTTGTTCATGGTGGTTTGCTTCCTTTGGTTTTGTTGTTTCCCTGGTAGGTGATGTTCTCCACAGGTCCTCATGTTCCAAAGACTCACTGGAAGCAGACGGTCTTCCTTCTAGAGAAGCCCATAGCTGTTAAAGCAGGTCAGTGATCATAGATTTCAAAGAGACATTACACAGTCGGTTCTTTAATTCAGTTCTCAGTCCGAAATCAACAAGAGGAAAAACCAAACTAGCAAAGATACAAAACCATCAAAGACAGTGATAAGATTTGATAAAATGTTTGCTACAAACTGTAAGTTAGCCTGAAATGCACCATAACAATTCTACTTACACAGCTTCATCTCCATTCAACACAATTGATGTTACCTGTGCTTACTGGTGACTTCTTTAAGTGAATTAGACATAACTTTAACTCTTCCCTGAAAAAAACACTGACCTGCTGGAACATAACTTAATCTTTAGTGTCTGACTTTCTAACATAAGAGCTTGCAGTTTTGTTCATTTACATCCCCTTTCACATTTTTGTGCTTGCAATTCTCAACAGATGTCAGAATAAACCCATCCAATCCATACTTGCAAAGAAATCCAACCTTAGTGGTCCATAAATGATGTGTAGTGAAATGCCATCCATGACTTGCTAAAACCATTGAAATTTATTTTAATGTTGTTTACAAAAGCTTTTGTAGGGAATGATGGCTTTAAATCACCTCCTTTAAAATGAAATGAATCACATGTTTTGCTTCCCCAAAAAAGTTTTCAAATTCTTTAGGTTCTTTTGGCCCCTTCTATGAACTATGAGTTTTAATTTGTTCCAAAGATTTCTTTAGGTTTTAGTTCTGTGATTGGATTGGAAATTCTACCAACTTTATTTTCACTCATTGAAACTAATTGAGTGTCCTTTTTTGTTTGTTTCTTTGTTTTTTTGGACAATTTCTTGCTGTAATGCTAACCTTACCTTAATCCCTGCTCATCTCTTTTTCAATGATATGAAGCCATTGCCATATGCCAAAAATCAGCCCTAGCCCTTGATGTTCCAACCTCAAAACATGTTTTTTTATACAATGTTTTGTGGCACAATATAAAGTGAATTTTGACCTCCAGATATGACTTGTACATTGTGACTTTTAGTGCCATCATTCACTTTGTGTGAAATCTTGTGGGGAACACTTTGTCTTGCCCTTTTTTTGTTACTTTCATGCTCTTTCCAATTCAAGTGTATAACCTAAAAAGGAACTCACTACAGTCTTTAGTTATCAACAAAATCTTCTTTAAAAAATATTTTTTAACAGTATATTTTGCAACTATGTAACTAATGTTGCAAAGGTTTTGAGAAATGGGTTCTGCTCAACATTAGATGTTTGTGGTTTGACACCTTGGTAATAACGCATGTTACTATTGGTAATCAGTTGAGACTGAACTAGCCAACATTAATTTTCTCCAAGTGGTTGGATGGGCTTTGAAATTACTCATAGATTTCAGGTGGTTTCTTGATGCTTCATCCTTTTTACTCCTGCTTATCTCTGTATCATTCCACTTTTTTTTCAAAGAATTTTTGGTTGTCTATCATTTAATCCTCTACATGCAGTAACTGGATTTATTGTTACCGACATCTGGCAAGACTTTTATTGACATGCATAATTAATTCTTAATATATAACTGCTAATGGGTTCACTTATTTTAAGCGACTTACTTATTTTGTCTGCTGCATATCCTGCTATCATAATTAATTTATTTTTTCTCTCTCTTGCTTTGAGGTCACATCATTGCACGTTGTAGCAGGTAATCTTTCTGTGGCAGATATTTAGTCAGGCTGGTTGACACACAGAATCTGTCACCTACAGCGATAGGGAAGAATCACAATAAATCATACATAAGAGACAGCATGTAAAACTTCATCTGATATCAGCAATGGCCAGTGAGATACAAAGACATCAATGCATGCACAGTTGAAATAGAGGTAAAAGATGTAACATGCAGTAAGGATCTTCTATGTGCTTCAGTCACTGTTTGAAGAGAAAAGAATCATCAGAAGGGATTATTTCTGCTGGAACTATTCAATTAAATTCGAAAATATAAAACTGATCCTAAAGGGAAATTAAATCTAAGTCAATTTTTTCTTTTAATAAGTTATATTTGTCAATATCTGTAGACAGAAAGGATCTTCTCTAGCGTTTTTTCTTGCACTACATCTGGAAAAGGCTTTGACTGAAGACACTGTTGTTGTTGTTTACAAGTCTTCTGAAGAGGATATTCACAATTGAATCAATTCAAACATAGAATGACTATCAATAAATCATCTTATAATATTTTACGATGTAGATTTAAACTATGTACCATGTTACAGTATTAAAAATTCAGTGCAATAGAGAGCTCTCTTTTAGAGATTTGGTTTAGTTTAGCATGTTTAAGCTAAGCTCATCAGTCACCATACAACAGTGTTGTGTATATAAATGTTAGCCAGTGAAAAAACAAAATACAGGCTTCAAATGATCGTTTCATTTGTTAGAAGAAAAACAAATCTATATATTTAAAAAGAAATTGATAATGTAGGCTGCTTAAGAAAATCTGAATAACACAGTACAATTAATTAATTTAAGTTTAATTAATTAAACAGTTAAAAGGACCAATAAGAGCAGACTGTTGAAAACAGCAATACGTCACCAAAAAACCCAACAACGGCAAATAAACTGGGCAAATATGGTCTACAAAGGAGACTTCCAAAGAGAATACTAATCTCTGCCCAATATTTGTCAAAAACGTTGATTACAAAATGTTGGAAGAGACTAAATGGACCTTTAGAAAGCAGCATATCCCATTATATCAAAAGTAAACTGCACAGAGATTTTCATAAACATGTTATACTGAGAAATAGAGTAAAAAAGATGGTGTTATGCTTCTTTGCGTCTTCAGAACTGGTATAACCATTTGTAATTGATTTAGTTACAAATTATAAAGTTTGCTTTGCAGACTATTATTGGCATCTACAAATGTTATTATATGACTATCTCTCTATCTCACACATGATGTTTTGATTTAATGTTCTCATGAGCATACATCTCATGGTCATGGAACAATACATCTTTGAGGTGGATTAAAAATGTAACAGAAGTGGCTTAATTTCTGTGCCAGGACATTTCAGTTATGTTAAAAACAGTTCTATAATGCAGATTACAAGTGTTGGTGACATATGATGGGAATCTGAACAAATTCATTTTCCCAAGGAAGAAAACTTACATTTAGTCAAGCATTTTTATTTTACTTTAACCATTTTCATTCTTGGGCAACACAAAACACCAAAAATATAAAATCAATGTTTGATGTGCTGCAAATTAACTGAACATTCATCAAATTATAACCCAGGCGTTCAGATAATAGTTTTGCATGATTCACCAACAGGTACAGGTTGGTGATGATGTGATGTGTCTCTAAAAAAACTTGTCATGATCATATTACAAATGGTTTGAATTGCCCTATCTAAGTTAAATCCTTCTGTACTCTATGAAAACCTCTGATGTGTATATGAATGACCCTCGTGACCTTCCATCCACTTACTGAGCAGATATCAGATTGAATCTCCTGTAATAAATGACCAGCACAACAACATAGGTGGATGATGTAAGATAGCCTGTGGCTCAGCCTCTGCCTGCTGCCTACTAGATAAGAACGTCACAAACTCTGACGCTGCGCAGATGCTGGTCGCTTCTTTGTACTTTGCTAGCTCAGATAAACAATTCAGGGGAAAAAAAGAGGACAGTGAACTACCAGGATAAGCTTAAAACAGGTTTGATTTTATGACTTAATTCATCTCTATTTATGTTGTATATCCTTTACATGGCTCTCAAAACATACAGTTAGTTAACTACCTTGAAACAGCTTTGGTCTCTAATGTCAAGATGTTTTTGGTACAGTATTGTTAATCCTACTTTTGCCTTTCAAATAGTTACAGTATATAATATAACCTCGTATAATAAAATTGGTTTAGTAGTAAAAAAAATGTGTTACAGTGTGCTTAGGGCTTTCTATTTACTATGGTTTTAGTTTTTATTACTGAGGGTATTGCCAAGTTTAAGGTGAATGTTTCAAAGAACTGTAATCCACCAAGGAGGTCTATGGCATTGGCCCACCCTTGAAACCTCACAGATCCCATTTTAATGGAGCCTTTGTGGGCTGTGCTTCAGTAAGCCTGATCCACAGTGGTTTCTATCTACAACCTCCAAAACCCAGTGGATCCATCTCTGATGTCCTAATGCTAAACACAGCAGGACATCCTCTGAGCTCTGAAATCAATGCATTTTTTAATAACCCTACTGAGCATCTTTGCCCTGAGTTATTTTAATTTGGAGACAAAAGAAAATGTTAAAAACTCAGGTGCTATGACATTTACTGAACAACCTTGAAGTCCTTGCATAATGGAACATGAACCAACATATAGACATAAACACATAATCTTTACTGCTTGGGAAGAAGGCAACAAGTCTTATTTGTAATTTGCAATACTTAAATGCTATACTGAAGAGTCTTTAAGGATATGGAAGTGAAATAGCATGTTTAATTCAAAGTAATATAAACTTGAACCATTATAACTTAAGTAGTCTAAAAACTAATTTTAGTATTTTATTTAAAAGTTTCACTTTTATATAGAATCATAATGGTTGGTCATTTTGTCTATTGGAATTTATAACTCAAATTTATAACTGTCTTACTCAAAAAATTAACAAAGAAAATTATGTTTTCAATAGAGAAATGTGCCATTTATTTGGCTCTTATAGTCGGGGGGGAAAGACATTTGACCTCAGGTAGTCAGTGACAACCTCAAATTTTTGGTTAGTGATAAAGGGGTGTCAGGTGCAGGTTTGAAGCAGGGGTTAAGCACATGACCCATACATGGTGGCGTTGGTCCTCGATGCGGCCATCACAAGTTTGAGTCCCAGTAAGCAAAATAAAGGCAAGCAATGTCTGGTTTTCCAGAGCCCTGCATTTAACTATATTTAAGTATATTGGGCTAATGAGAAAATGGACTACACTGTTGTACATTTGTCTTTTAAGATGGATGTTAATGCTACATTTTATTTGGAAATAAACACCTCAAAAAAGGTAGACAACAGCAGAATCCAATGTTGTGTGAGGTCCATTGTGAGGTTTTCAATGGCACGAATGATGCGACTGGAGTAAGTGATTTATATGTTATCTCTATGTAGAAGTGCGTTCAGGAGCAAAGAGTTACCAAGTGTGATTTTCTAGTCCGATTAGGGCAAATACAGCAAAGGAAAACCAAAGTAAAATCTGTGAGAATTCAGCTGGAGTTGAAAAACTGTAGTTTTTGTATCAATCTACAACCAGTCAGGAAGTGGATGCGTCGTGTGTTGTGTAAGGTATGACATTCACCACTCACCCAAACAGCCTCATCATGAACTAGCTGCTAATCCAAGATTATTACTGATGCTATGAATCGCATTAAATGCTTCTGCAGCAAAAAACACACAAAGATAATTAATGTTGGCTGTGCAATCCTTTCAGAAATCTCAAAAAGGATTACAAAGGTCACAGAACTACATTCAACCTTGAAGAACTTAATCATTCACATCGGAGCACTGAATGATGTTGCTAAGAGGAAGTCAGAAATATTAAAGAATGACATGATTAGTCTGCTTAACACTGCAGAACAGACACATTTCAAAGTTTTCATCAGTGGCCCTGTTGTGCCACCTTCAGCTGGAGACAAAGCCTTCAGCAGAGTTTCCTACCTGAATAAATGGATCAAACAAGCCTGCCCTGCTAGATCGATTGCCTTTATTGATAACTTTAATATCTTCTGGGGAAAAAGAAACCTCTCCAAGAGAGATGGATTTCACATGAATACATCAGGTGCAAAACTTTTGGCTTCCAATATTTTATACTACCTAAATAAAGTACATGATGTGAATGAAAACCAGATAAAGAGTCTCCATGATGATAAACGTCACTCTGCTGAGGCCTTGGAACGGGAACAAGAACTGAATGAACGACTAATTAAAAATTTGTGGGTTAACCTGGAACGGATCGACCCGCTAACAATCTCTATTTGTCTCCTTTCCCACTGGCAAAAAGTCTGGATTCAAATACTCAAATGATAAGGTTTTTAAGTAGATTCCAATTTCTTTAGCTCTATACTTGGAGTACAGAGTACGAAATTGAAGGAGGAAGAAAAGAAGGGTTGAGTGAGAGGCGGGGTATTGGTGTGCTCCTTCACTCTAACTGTCCCCAGCCTCCATTCGAGGTCGTAAACTAGAAATGGAGTTTTTAACAGCATCCATTGGCTGCCTGCTAGCCTGGTATGGTGTACACAAATCCGGCCACAAAGGCTCTTGTGCACTTCCATAAACTTGTGACCTTGAAGATGGAACTGTTACTTTTCTTGTTGTTTGAATGTTGACCGGTGAAGATCTTTAGGACTTCTGGGCCTGAAGAAGGAGGGCTAGGCATCAAAACCTTGGAGTGTTATTAGCTCTGGCTGTGATGATTTATTGTGATGGAGACCAAATCTTATTTGATGTGTTGGTACGAGTGGAACAGTAATTAACTCTTGCACTGTGCTGCTGTGGGAGGTACTGCTGGAAGAGTGAGAACACAGCCAGCAGCCTGGAACAAAACATCCCAGCAAATCCTCCTGGCTGGCAGCATAATAAATTAAAAAGCAAATCATTTGTCATGCTCTGGTGTGTTTGTGTAGCTCTGGTATTGAAGAGGAGGGCCATTTTTTTTTACAGTTTTACCTGCTTAATGTCTGTTTGAAAAAAGAGAATACCTTTTTCTGAATTAAAGTCCAATTATGCTCAAGGTGAGTTGTCGGTCTCTCATGGACGCTCAGAACAGCTGAAATATGAGTGAGAGTTCTCATACAGCCTTTTATTGGTCAGTCATGTGGTCTTTGTTGCTTCCTCCTTTTATGACTCACCTTCTCTGTCCTGAATGGAGGTGGACCCTTCCATATCGCCCCACACCCCCACCCTACCTCTTTTTACACATAGTTGAAACGCTGCTTTGGGTCCTCACCCTCCTCCTCAGTTATTTAAACCCTGAAGGTCCTTGAACTGTCAAAGTCGAGCTTTGAGTTTAATGTGGCTGTTATTCAAGACATGGACAGGATTTGTGTGGAAGCTGGTGTTTTTGATGTACATTACAAAAACGTATTTTTATGATAACTCTGGTGTAAAAACAGATCTATGTACCAGAAATATGTCATAAATTCTCATAAAGAAATGTAAGCTTAGACTTCAAAGCAACAAAAAAATCAGAAGGTGCATCAAAAACATCTGTAACCAAGCAAAATGGCATACAGCAGGAACTGAAACTGAAATGTACCCGTGGCAAATTACAAATGGAGTTTCATTAATGTTAAATATTATGTTTTTACAGTATTAATCTTACCTTTAAATACTGTGTATTATTTGAGACCCTGGCTGGAATCTCAGATGAATGTCTAGACCAATTCTAAACATTTGAAAAGTTTATTTTTTATACTAAATCTCTACTGAATGACACCTAGAGGTCCAGGAAGAAAATAAACATCTTTTATTATGTGCTTTATTCAAAAACACACACCTAGAAAACCTAGAAAACCATAACCTTAAATTTAGATATGTATCCTGCTTCTACTAACCCCTTTAAATAAAATCCAGTGCAGCCATTTGGGTGCAGATGTTGTAGAAATGTGTGTAAAGCGGTTGTGATATAAATAGCTGCAATCTGCATGTGTCAGTGTTCAGAGTGTATATTCCAATTGTAATTTCATGGAGGAAAGTTGTGTTTGGCTGAGACAAGCTGTTTCCAGAAGCCTGGTTGTGCTTAATGACACTGGCATGGTGATGTACGACACTGCAGTGTAGCCCGGCTCCATTCCTTGACTCATTTCCACACATGGTTAACTCGTTCAGATCGGAGTGGCCAGTTTACCAAGGGCTCCCAGGCCCCTCTTCCATGGGGAGTTTAGTTTGACTGATTGCAGCAGGGCTCCTGTAGTTGCACCATGACTAAACACACACACACTGTCAATGATTGTTGGTATGCTTCAGCAGTTCAATCTGAGACAAGGAGGATTACTTGGACAGTTAATTGCAAAGTCTGATAGCAACATCCTTTTTAGTTCTTTCAACACAGCACATCTACCTCTTTTCAAGTTTTGTTGCTGTAAGTTCTGTTAGTTGACGTCAAATCTATTAGTAGTTGAATCCTAAATTAAACAACCACAAACAATATCATCATCACGTCTTGCTGACCTGGTCATGAAATGAGGACTTCCTAAGTCATTCCACCCAATGCCTAAATCCACACCTAGAAAGTCATGTTAACCAAACCATATCATAACTATCTATATATAATCTATATTCTACTGGTTTGTTTCAGTCCTTCATAAAGAAAGGGGAAAATGGTTGTTGAAAATAGGCCATAAAATCCCATTCACAGCTTTCCTTAAGAAGTGTAGGACACAAAGAAAATATGTGTAAGAAGCTTATTTATTAGGATAAAATAAACCCTACACATGAACCTGAACACTTCATCCCCACTGTGAAACATGGTGGTGGTAGCAACATGCTGTGGAAATGATTTTCTAAGACATTGATAGGGAGGCTGGATTGAGACAGAGAACTGTGATCAATGTATTTATCACAGCCGGTTTAGGGTTTAAAAAGACTTGAATATGTGATGGAGGTAGAACTGTCAGCAGGATAAAAACTCTACAGCCCAGGTTACAATGGATTGTTGGGATCAAAATATATTCCTGTTAGAATTACCCAATAAAAGTCCAAATGTCAATCCAATGTAAGTACTGGTAAGTATTAAAGAATTTGCACTCTTTCCAAAATAACTGAGCTTGAGCCTTTTTGCAAATTCAGCTCAGATGGCAGAATAAAAAAAAAACAATGTAATTGGCAAAATTTTATTTAATATTCAAATAATTATATTTTGCTTTTGTGAAACTACCAAACCTTCAATACTGTTAAGGGTTTGCTCTCTGCAGTGGGGCAACTGACCCAGAGCGTGGCGCCAACAGCCAGCTGTTTGACAGTGATGTCGCCATAGTAACAAGAAAGACAGGGGAGCGATGATGGTAAACGTGTTGCTTGAGAAATAGACACAGTCAGCATTTTCTCCTCTCATTCTGTTCTAACCTGCAGCAGCGAGCAGAGCGGAGGTGGGGCAACACAGCGAAGCGTGAGAAGACGCTTGTTTGCCGTTTCACTAAACATTCATTTACCTCCAGCAGTCAAACGGGAAGTTAATCGGAGTGATTATGCGTCATAATCTTGCTTGGTCCTGTAGGTGTGTTCCCTTCTGTCTGCCATCTGGAGATAGGAGAGCTTCTGCATTCCCATGCACAATCTTACTTATTAAGATGCATTAAAGCATATTGCCTTTACACACATCATCGTTTCTATAAGCAGCAGTGCACTCATGCTGCAGAGGTCTGAGCTCAGCAGCCCTGTAATGCCTCAGGGCATCAGAAAGACTTTCATTTTATTGTGAATATTGTGAATGATGATCGAATCTGTTTTCTGCTTTCTGATGGGTTTTCATTTTGCTTCAAGTCTGATATATGGATGCATAGGCTATTAAGTTTGATAGAGAATATTTCAAAAGTAAACATTTACATCTGCATGAACTTTTAAGCCAACAGAAATGAAATTTACTTGCTGCAAAAGATCCTAAGAAAGGCTTTTAAATGAACATTTAAATGTATTCTTTAGAGCTTGTCCTTCTAGAGCTTTTGTTGCAAAGACATGAGGCTATTTCTGTCCAATAAAGATATAATAGTTATCATGCAATAAATGCACTTTTTCAGCATCAGATGTGATGTTAATGGACTGCAGATTTTTATCCAATATTTTTATAAATGCCTTAAAGTGTTGATTTGTTTGTCTTTTTTTTGCTTCAGGAGAAGAGCTGCGGGGAAGGATCAACGTACGTAAAAACAAGAAGGACCCTCGCTCACTCTTTGTCACCTTTGACCTTCCAGACGAGAAGCAGACTTATAGCCTTCAGTGATGTTAACAATAAAATTATGCAGGGGACCAAAAATCGCCCTGTTTTTTTGTTTTATTTTCATTTTTTGGGCAATTCATATGCTGATATTTGTGGAAACAAAAATAAAGGAAGCTGTTTTGGTAAATCGGTCTCTGACGATGATTCTACATTTTGTAATGTTTGCAGTTTTTATTTCTCTGTATCACTGAGAAATCTGTTATTATATGTCAGTATGTTGGTCTATCTTCAAGCACCTTGAAAGTTGGTGAAGTTGTGCCAGAAATCTCTTGGATCTCATCCTTGTATTACCAAAGATTTAAGTTTGCCAGACGTTCCATGTGTTTTTAGGCTAAAAATAAAACAGGATACCAAAAGAAAAAAGCTATTCTGGAAGAGGGGGATTAGGTTGTTTCTTTTTTTTTTGCCATAACAAACGCAAATAAAACAGCATAAACATTAAAAATTTAGGAAACGCAATGACCCTGTCCACTGATACATAGAAAATAAAAAAGCAGTTATAGCTGACTGTTGTTTTGTCAAGAGATTACTATGTGCTTTAACCAAATATTTCTCCCTCCTGTTGTCCTACTCTGAGCAGCAAAAGACTTCACTGGCAGCATCATCCATCTTCCACAGGTTTCCAGGGACAACGCTAAAAGGTACTTTAGGTAGAGAGAGGCTGACTAAAACCCCTTTGAATACTTCATTCAGCACCTCTGCTCACAATAATATACTTTCCCCTCATTTTCTGCCTGCAATGATCAATCCTGAACTCATCCGGACTTTAATCATTTATAACGGGCAGTAGGCTCATCTTACTAAGGTTTTAGAGTCATCTTTTTTAATTAATCTCTTTTGTTATCTGAACTATACAAGAATTTTGAACTATTTGAAACAATGGTTTCAATTGTGTTATGAAAATTTTAGGAGTCTTAAAGCTGTCAAAATGTGTCACTTTTTAGTTTTAATAAAGTGCTTTGTTAGTAACAATAATTGTGGTTTTTACAGGCCTGACAGCACCTATATCACCTGATCTTTTTTAATAATGTAATTTGCCCATTTTTTTTTGCATTGTTATGAAGTGTTCTTTAATATTTGAATTATGTTTTTCTTTAATGAAATGCATTTTACATTTTATCATAAATGAAACAGGGATTGGTCAAAAATTAAATCACTTCTCTCAACTCTTGGAAACTTATCAAGGTAAAGGAATACATGAATAGACTTTAGGGTGTTTCTTTATTTAAATTAAGATCTACTATAAAAAGGGGTTGCATCCTGAAAGTGAGGATTCTTTAGTTTTGCCAGATTTCATCTCAGGTTTGATCATATAATGGTGCTGGTATCAGTTATACAAGTTCCACAATAGCTAAATGTTTTACCTCAATTTCATAGCAAATATATAAATTAATGGTAAATAGACAATAATTATCAACTAAAGCTTACAGCACTCCCAATTCCTTGTGAGAGTATTCATATCTCTTGAATCTCCACATTTTAACATTAAATTGCAACAAACTTCAATGTATTTTAGTGAATTTCTATAAGAAAAGTTTTGGATTTTATGAAAAAGAAAATCAAAGTTTTAAACCTTAAACATGTAAACCCTAAACTTAATCCATTACCACTGATTACCTTGTTATTACTGAGGGGTGATCTGACACAAGGGGATGTTTGTGTGTCAGTATAAGGACATTTGGTCTTTGAATGCCTTGGATTTGTTAGAAAACAACACTGAATAAATATGTAAAACAATATAGACTAAAGAGAGAGTGGGTATCGATGATATATAATATAGCAGCTAATAATATAATAGTATCACAACTGCTAAACAGAGAGAAAAGTCAGTCTAAAAAATGGAAAATGTTATGTGGTGAAAAGCTATCAATATGTCTTCTGAAGATGAAGGTTATAGTTCTACTAATAATCTACCATGCTGGCATGGATCCAGTGGTGACCATCAACCTCATTGCTGAAGAGGAAACACCTTTGAGGCACTAAGTACACTTTGTCCATCAACCTCAACTTTCAGGTGTCAAACCCCTGGTACCACTTACCAGGGTGTGGTCTTAAACTTTCAGGTCAGAAAGGATCCCATGCATCAGATAAACAGCCAAGAAGTAATTGTGTAGGAGCTGCAGAAATTCACAGATCAGGTGGGTTAACAAGTCATGCTTAAAACTGGAAGAGTGGCAAAAATGAAAACGACCAAGGGGGAGTAAGTAACCAGAAATAGTCATGCTTTAGGCTCCCCATAGCCAATGCAGGGGACATCAGATAACACCATAATGTCAATCTTTGTTCAAACACAGTATATGTAATATGGCATAAAACTGACACGGTGTCTCATCCTAAGCACATGATTACTATCATGAAACACACAGCAGTAGAATCCAACTGTGTTTAACAAATATGAATGGAGCTAAAATGTGTAGAAATCCTGGGGAAATGAACCCTGTCTAGTGAAGGGTTTGAATTGTGCTGTTCCAGCCGTTCAAATCCTTCAGGTCAAAACTTATTAATGGCTTAGTCAAAGTCCAGACCAATAACCCATTTGAGGCAGCCTAATTTGGCTAGTCTCCATTCAATCTGTATGAAAACTCAACTGATTTTAAACACACTTCGATGATGTTAAAACTATAGTTGTATCTCGTAGAATAACATGTAGCCAACATATGCGCGTCTGTTAACTGCTTTAGAAGCTGCTATAGAAGCATCTTCAGCTAAACTACAAAACAATCTCAAACTATTAATCAAAATAATAATAATAAAAACATAAATCAAAAACAATGTACACAAAAATAATATGATAGGTATGCAGAAAGCGAAACGCAAAGCAGTCGTTTTTGTTAAGTTGCACACATGCCAAGATGATGATGATGATGATGATGATGATGATGATGATGGGAACAAGGTGCCTCTAGTTGCCACCCTCCACTAAATCGTTGTTTTCCATGTGCTGGAAATGAATGCAGCCTCTTATCTCTCGTGCGACAGTGAGAGTGATCAATTAAATTGCGCCAACTCGTGTAATTAACGAGCGCAAGGGGACACTGGAAGCCCCCCACCTCCTCCTTCTGCATGAGGCAGTTAGTTCGCCTGCTTGATCAGGATCAGCATTCTGACAATGTCAGATTCACAAACGGGCCCTTCAATATATTAAACAACAAAGGCTGATCTAGCTGCATAAAAAGTAAAACTTCGCAGTTTATGCCTAGGCTGTTCCTACAAGTAAAAGGAAAATTACACGCCACCCTCTGATGAATGAAACATTTAAACTGTTTCTCATAATCATATAAGCACTTATTGTGTGTGTTGGTGTGTATGTCGGTTCTTGCAATCATTGGTCCCTGAAAGAGAAGAAGAAATCAATTACAATTATTCTCTGTTGACAATGTAATTAAACTCCTGGCGGTGGCTAATACACCCGCCTCTGTCTCTTATCTGGAACGGAGGGAGATTTACAGCGGAAGGAGTGCAGCGTGCATGGTAAATGAACAGGCCTGAACCAAACCGAGTGTGCCTCTCGCCACACCGACTCACCCCCACAGCTGTCCTGAGGTAATTTTTAAAAGGTTAAGAATAAGCCCTTTATTTCATTAATTATTTAAATAAGTTAAAAGCATTCAATGGTCGAAAAACATAGGCCTACTGTACCATGAGATATGCTTAAAATAGTCTCTGAACAAAAGGCTAAATAACATAATTCCAGCAAAATCTAAAAGTAACGTACCACTTACAAAGAGGTTTTCCCTTAATTAATGCTTGGTGTTATTGTTGATAATAATGTCCCTGATATTGATTATATAATAAAATTCAAACATATTCTCTCATTTCGTACTTTTTTTTCGGTACTTTGGGTTATAAGCTATAAAACAGAAAGATATCGCTTCGTGTTATAGCCAATATATTATCATAGTTAATCGGCAAAAAGAATTTTATTAATTTTTTTTTCGGAAAATCTATTCCTAAAACAAAATGTTTTTTAAGTTACTTAAAGTTCTAGGAAAGGAAAAAAGCGTAATACACTGGTAGGGAAATGCAATCATTTGGAGAAGAAACAAAATGACCAGGAGTTGTCGGTTTTACCTTTGGGATATTGGCCATTTCGTCCCTTCGTCTTTTCGTGTATTGGTGAAGGTAGTTGTTACAAACCAAATCTCTTCGGGTGCCAAATTGAGCCATGGACATAGCAGACAACTCAATTCAGTTATGCTAGCTGCATACAAAAAAAATACAAAAACAAAAGGAAGACGTTTAAAAAGGAGGGGAAATGTTTTTTACAGCAGACTATAGAAACATGATAGAAAACCGCCCCAAATCTACTTCAACTACTGGCATCTTCAGCAGAAGGTCTTTTACAGATATTTTTTATTTTATCAGGGATCAAGACGATCTAAGATATTTTATACAATTAAATTGCCCCCAAAATGAATTGGAATTTGTTTTCAGAACGTATTGTGTTGGAACTTAAGAACTGTTCTTAAATTATAAGTATTTATCTTAAAAAATAAAACTTATATATAGTAGGTTAAATTAAAAATGCCAAACTTCAGCAAGATATTTAGCATGTGTGGTTTTTGACATGTGCTGGTAATCCCACTGTGGGTACGGTATGTTCATTGCCTATGGTATGAGTAGTGAATGAGGAAATGGAAATAGTGGAGGCGAAGTGACCCAGAGACAATTACAAAGATGTAAGCATTAGGTTTGCCGTCTGTTGTCCGCTGCCTTTATTAGAGAAGGTGTTGTTCAGCTATTCCTTTTGTTGATTAAACATAAACTTTTTTTTTCATGTGTGTTAATATAAACAGATAGCTTAAACATTCATTTGTAGTGGTTGGTGTATTTCTCTTTATCAAGGCCTGCTGTGGATGAAATAGATGTTTAGGCCTCAATATTTCTTTTTAACTGAAAAGGTGGAAAAAGGACATCCTAACCAGCTCCCTCACTTTTATTTTATATCCTCAAGCAACAGAAATAGCACGACAATGGTATGCGCAATGCAGTGTTTTAGAATCTACAGCGTGCACTCTCTGCTGTCACTGCTTCCAGTGGAGGCTCCAGTGGTTGGTTCTCGCTCCTCCTGACGCTTGTAATTTGGTAAAAAAAAAAAAGCTCCTTTCCGCACAGGACCTTAACAAACGAGTAGCTCTGTAAAGACCTTGCCCACCTTTTTTTCTTCTCCTTTGATCAATGATCCTATTGGTGACGTATCTAGCTTGAGTCGCACCGTGCGTAAAACCGGTTAAGCGGAAGAATAAAACTATTTATAGTTCATTTCATTTTTAGCTCAAGTTCTTTTGCTTTTTTGTGAACTTCACCCTTTACGTGTCTCCCTCTCAAATATTTTTAAATCAAGAATTATCATCTTTAATATTCAGGTAATTCTTTATTGAAATATACTATAATGTAAAACATTAGAAGGCTTGGAGTGAATGGTATGAAATAACAAACTTTATTTATAGTAATGACCCAACAGACATATCAAAGTTTCTATCTCTGCATGGACAATAACGCCTACGTGAAGCTGTAATCACCACCAACATCGAATAGGCTGTGATCGCGTGGGATGTGTCACTGCACGTGAGGAAGCAACACATCTGTAGTCAAGAGTGAATTTATCAGCTTGAGCAATGTCTGTCCGGCGCTCACGCATGCAACGTGCGTAATCAGAACACATACAGTTCACGCACACAAAAACGCGCCCCTCGTCGATTTGGCTCCGCAAGTCCCCTTTAAAAATCCCGAATCCAAGCCTAATGATTTATCAAACTCCTATTATCAAGAAAATGTCACACGAAGGGCACCTTGCTCTGCACTGACGCAAACTACTCCAATCTTTCCCACAGAGCCATAGAAAAGCTTTGCACTTGCTGCTTTGCGCGGCAATATCCACTTCAGCTTCCAGTCTTCTCCTCCTCTCTTTAGCAGCTGGTTTCAGCCCGACAGCAGACCTCTGCACAAAATGGTAAGTGGATAAAACATCTCGTTTGCTTTTCACTTGCAGTCAAATTAGACCTGAGATTGTTTTATGATCTATTGAATGTTAATCGGACAGTTTTTGAAAGTTGTTTTTTTACACTGAAACATTTGCGCTGTCCGTGGTGCTGAACCACAGAAACTTTCCTTTAGTGTTTTTCAATCAACGCTACAATATCACTCATTTTACTATAATGAATACCTGTATGATTTTTTTAATCAGTTTAAATCAGGGATGATGATTTGAATTTTGTTTTTATTTTATGTTTGTTTATCTTTGTTCCTGTTTGTTTTATAAGGAGAGGAAAACTTCACAGAAATAAGTTGGTTACTTCCGTCACAAATCATTAACGCATCAAAGCATTATTCAATCAACATTTTCAATCTGAAGGATTTTCCGGTTGCTTTCCCGCCCCCTCTACGTAAAATTCCAGGGAGCCGTTTTTTAATTCCGCCGCCCCAGGTCCAGCTCAACCGTTGTAACGCCAGTGATCTGGCATGCCTGCGGGGAGAGCGGAGCCTCCCCTAGACCCGCAGCAGCTTGTCTATTGGCCATAAAAATCAGTGGATGTGTGTGGCTGAATGACATGAGGGGGGAAATGGGGCGTAAAATTAAAGAATCTTGCAGAAAGCGAGAACTGAAGAAGCAAGGCAAAGCGACCCCCTCCCCTATTCAACGCGCGCACAACTACTGTGCATACATGGGCTGTTGAAACGCACCTCCTAAAAGTGAAATGTACTAAAATTTTAAGGCTGCTGCAGACAAAACCTGCAGAGATTTTAACATCTTTAACCAGAATAGCTGCAGAGATGGGCTGTATCGGCTTTAAGCCTTTAGGGTTTCTATCTAAGCATCGTTGTTCCTGTCGCTGATTTGTCACTTTTATGTTCTAGGATTTTTCTGAGCAGAGAGACATGGCCAAGCAACCGGTCGGCGCTCCTGCAGGCTACATCCCAATGCAGCAGCAAGAAGGAGCGACGGGACTTACAGCAAGCAAACCGGACAACACTGTGGCATGCCAACCACATGTCCCCCACCATCATCCGGCACCTCAGCCGCCGCCTCCGTGCAATGAGAGTAAAACTTTTTGTCCCACGGAAAATAAACCGGGAGAACCGGACTCCAATAAGGAGTATGGGACGTTTAAGAATAACCCGGCCCCTCATGTCATCGGATCAGGGGCCACGCAATCGGCCTTTAAGGATTTGTCCGGCGACCCGCTCCGGGCAACCTCGGAGCAAAACAACACCCCGGGTAATTGGACGGCTATGAGCCAGACCACCATCATACTAGGGACAGATGGGAACACGTCTGTTCAGCCCGGGACTGTAACGGGGGTAAGTCTGCTAAATGAGCCGAGCAGAGCGGCTGCTGGAGGCAGGTGCGGTGCGGATGTTATTGCTTGCCACTGATTAAAATTGAGAAGAAGGATGAATGGAACTGAAGGGTTACGCCTCTAGCAGCGTCATGGAGCAATTCAAACCTTTAGAGTTTGTGGAGATTAATGTATTTTTTTATTTTTGAGGTCCTGGTTTGTCCTTGTGCTTTTACGCGAAAGTGCTGAAATACCAAAGGTGACTTAGTTATGGAATATCATGTCATATGTCGCCACTTCTATATATTGAGCAGTTATCAAAGTTTTCTATCTAGAAATAACTCAAACGCACCCGTAAGGTAGATTGTATTAATGATAGGCTTTATAATGTAGTCTGAAGATGAGCTGGTCGAATAACCAGAAAGCCGAATCACAAACTTGTATGTGACCGTTTTAGATTGGATCCATTAGCTGGTTTCCCTTTGCTTTTTGTTTTTTATTCCCTCTGCGTCAAATGAAAACTTAAAATCTCGTTTATGTCAGCGGGAAAAAAAACAAAAAGGCGAAGAAAATCACATAAAACAGATCTCGTTGTCTATCTTTAAAACCATTTATTTAAACCCCCTGCCCTTTTCAGATTTTTGCTTAATATTCTATTGAATTAATCAATTTGTTAACAGTTGATTTAAAAAAAGGCTTGCACTAAAGAACTTGGCTCATATTCTCGCGGTATTTGTCGGTGTCCCCGGCTTCCGACAGACGCAGTTGGTACAGCCCAGGTATTTCCCGTCTGGTAACCCTGTAGCCACGGGGACATCCCTATCATACACTAACTCAGTGTCGGCTAGATTTTGGTATTCTAACATTTCCTTTTTGCATGTTGATGCCATTTTTCCTCTGTGTGCTGTTGGAATAACACATTGCTGTCATGACAGTTTTGTTTGGAACTAAATGTGTACCCTAGTGGCTAAAAGTAGTTTAAAAAATTCGACTGAAAATGCAGCTATAAATGTACTAGTTTTGAATTTACCATTGTAAAATATTCGTAACAGGTTTAAAACTTAAAAACAGTTTATCATTTATTATTATTATTACAGAACGCACTATCACTTTTTTTAAAATGCCATTCTGCCCCTTTAATATGAAGACGTGAATACTGCGAAAAGATTTAATGTTCTACTTATTTTTTTTTTTCCAAAGTTCTTTTCAAAATAAGGGTCTCCTTTTGCACCAGTGTTTGTTAATGGTTGTTTTGTATTTATGAACTACTTGTCTCAATTAATGTATTGTCTTTCTCTGATATTGGCCCTTTTTCTCTTATTGATCTGCAAGCTAAATAGAACTTTTGCAAACTTAAATAATTATTTCTGAATTTGGTTCATATATAAAAAAGACCTAATAGCTGAAATGAGCATATTGTAAATCCAGGTTAAATTTTGAAGGGACTATACTTTGGCTTTTGTTTGGCTACAGTTTCTTTTTTTAAGACTTTGATAGTTTTTTTTCCCCCTTATAGGCCGACGAAGATGATGATGAGGGGGGAGATGAAAATAAGGCTAGAGGAAACTGGTCTAATAAACTGGATTTTATTTTGTCCATGGTTGGTTATGCGGTGGGACTGGGAAATGTGTGGAGGTTCCCATATCTTGCCTTTCAAAACGGTGGAGGTAAGAAGTCTGAGTCAGACGAAAAAAAATCCCTCGTTCGTAAAATTATTTTAAATTAAATGTATTTCTGTGTTGTTACATAACAGAAAAGATCTGTATTGGTGTCTTTTTTAAAGAACATGATAAAAGAAAAAACAAAAAACATTGACACATGCTTCAAGGCCTAAGGAACAGTGTTAAGTGTGAAACATTATCAAAGGCTGTGTTTTCCATAGAGCAAAGGTTTAAGTCAAATTAGAAATGAAAAGTACAACTACTGTTTGTATAAGAGACTTCAAAAGATTTGAGCTGTTATGACAATGCAGTTTATCATCAATTATCTGATAAATCTAGACTGACATAAAAACTGCTTCTCTTTTAAATACCTTTTTTGGGGTTGTTTTCTGACTTTTGAACGCACTCTGTGTTATGTTCCTCTCAGGTGCTTTTTTGATTCCCTATCTGACAATGTTGGGCATCGCCGGGATCCCAATCTTTTTGTTGGAAGTGTCTCTGGGCCAGTTTGCCAGCCAGGGGCCCGTGTCAGTTTGGAAGTGCATTCCCGCTCTTCAAGGTAAACCGGCTCCACTAATAAACCAAAAATGAAATTAAAGAATAACTCAAAAGATGAAATGATCACCACCACTCAAATTTTCTAAAGGGTAATTTATATATTTCGTCTCATTTATTTATTTTAGGTTGCGGGATTGCCATGTTGATAATATCTGTCTTGATAGCCATTTACTATAACATTATAATGTGCTGGACACTGTACTACCTGTTCGCTTCGTTGAAGGGCTCACTGCCATGGGCTAACTGTAGGAATGAGTGGAACACGCTGGAATGTAAGGACAAAGACATGCTGTTGTTAGGTAAGACACATACCTTCACACACTCACCAAAAGCCCCCCTCTCTCTCTCTCCACAATGCGCAATGCGTCATGACTCCCTCAGCCGATGTGTCCTGCGGTATAATGAATCCTGACCTGCGATCTCTGCAGTGTGACTCTCAGTGACAAATTAGGAGCCACTCATTCGTTTGTTTGATGCGTGCCTAAACATGTCTGATGATAAGATGTGCAGGAGACTACTGTGTTAAGAATTATTGATAGTACTTTTTTAAACAAACAACATCTGTTTTGAGTAATCTCACAATGAAATCTTAGTTTTAATGTTTGAAATTACCAGAAACAGCTATGGTTGTCTAATATTGCGGTTGTTAAGATAGTATTAATAAATCTGAGTTTTAAATATATTGTATAGATTTGGACTTGTAGTCTTTTCACGTCGTTTTGCATCGTATAAACATGAAATGTGGTTACATTTTGGGTTAAATTTGCCCTCAGCGATTCTGTGAAATCAGCACTAAAACTGCTTGCTTGACAAATTTACTGTATAGACAGAGCTACTGCAGTGCTGCAGTGAGACCGACACTGCTCCCTGCTGGCGAAACAAACACAATGCCTGTTTCATGTTACATTGGCAATAAAAAATCTGCTCATTTAGGAGTTAGATGTAATCTGTCTATACTTTTTAGGTGCAGGTTCTATAATATGAAAAAGGCGGCTTGTAAAGAATATTCTCATTAAATCATACAAATTCAAACAGTATTTCTACTTGTTTTCAAGTCAATGCACTTTCAAATCTTGAAATGTTGTAAGTTTGATGTCCTTGTTTTTGTCAGTAATGTAATTCTTCATAATTAATTTCTTAATAATATGAAATTATGGATATACAATTCTATTTGTAACAGTGTTAGATTTAACATTATATAGTAATGTTAAATCTAACACTAATTAGAGTCAGAGACTAGAAATGTTCAAATGTTAATATGCATCAATGTATCCACCAAAGCCCTCCTGGATGTGTTTGCTTTCTGACTTTGTGCCTCAGAGTCTTTACAACACCAATTCCATGTTGCAGACAATCCATATCGTTTCCTAGTGTTAATCACACTAATCTGTTCACTCCATTTTTACACTATATGTAGAGCTAAGTAAGCAGCAACTTATAGCCCTCTGTGCCTGTCTATGCCAGTTCAAATGTGTTGATTTCTGATTGGAACAGACTCATGCATCCTGCGGGACAAAACCTCCGTTTCTATCAAGAACTCTACTTTCTGTCTGTCCGCAAACACTATGGGGAACCTAACAAAACTGCTTAATATGACAATGGACAGCAACAAGACCTACGTCAGCCCTAGTGAGGAATATTTCAAGTGAGTCATTTTTTAACAAAGTTTGGTATGTATCTATTTTTAAGTATTTCTTTCACACATTGAAAATAAAACATTGTTTTTTTTAATGGGAGCATTGTTTGGCTGTTAGATGTTTTGAATTCAAAGGTTTTTGTGATTCTTGTGTTAATCTACTGTAATCTGTTTAAAACTTTATCAGTCACAATCAAAGTTATTCTCATGAAAAAACTGCATCCTCCAAAATTTGATTGTAAAATTATCATAAAACTGTGTAGCGATAGTTATTAACCATCTTCTGCAGCACAAACATTCTTTTGTCACTCTAAAAACACGTACAGTGCCAAAAACATTGAGAAGGTTCATTTTTTTCTACATTTTAACCAAATATGTCTAGAATTTGTGGTTGAGATTTGAAGGGATAGACCAGGGAAACAGAGGGAAAAAAATACATGACAAATACAAAAGAAATACGTCTATAATTCCCTTCATTCACTACTTTGGGGACCCACCTTATTTAGCATTCTTTTCTGCAGGTCTTTTTAGGAAATTCTCGCTTTGTACTTCTAGACGCTGAATTTTTCCATTCTGAGAACATAGCTCTGCGTAGCTTCTTTTCAGCACATTTTTCCCCTAACAGGGAAAAGTGTGCTGAAAATGATCAGTGACTTTAGTTGACATCTTTGTCGAAGCAATCTTTCAATATTGCCTCTTTTGGCACTTTCTATCAAGGTATATTGGTTAAAGGCATAATTAACAGTTTTCTCATTGATGCCTCCACAGATCTGCTTTATTTATATTAAGAGGACATAAAATACACATGGATTCTGTTTAATTCACTTCAGTTTACAAAATAGCTATCTGTTGACAAACATGTCTTGCACTGGAATTTACTTTCATGATATCAGGTGTAAAAGGGTCTAAATTTATACACTTGCCATGCCTCTTTTAAATGTATTTGTGAAAGAAAAAAAAGATGAATAAAACCACATGTTTATTTTCACCTTCCACCTCTCAGATGTACACTTCACTAAATATCAATGAAATGTATTGAAAAGTGAAAAAAAACAGCCCAGAAATTTGGAATCGTTTTGCATTTTACAGGGCCTTTAAAAGCAGTTTGCAGCTCAATGATATTTTGATGAATGAGAGTGACATCTAATCATTTAGATTACTGAAGTCAAGTCAAACATAAAGTATAACCTCCTTGACTTCTAGGAGTTAGGCATGCAAATAGTTATATCAAAAAATCACTTGCTGCCTAACATTAAAAAAAAGATCAGTCTGCATTGTTAAGTTGTGTTGAAATGGAATTTAACGCATTGTCTTACACCCACAGGTACAATGTGTTGCACATTTCTAAAGGGATCGAATATCCAGGAGACATCCGATGGCCTCTGGCAGGCTGCCTCTTCCTTGCCTGGCTCATTGTCTACGCTTCTTTAGCCAAAGGAATCAAGTCATCAGGCAAAGTAAAAATATACTTTTCCTTTGATCATTATTTAGAAGTTAGGATTTATTCAGTGACAGCTAAGAATATTTGAACTCAGACAACACTCTATGGCTGCCTAACACTTTAATATATATTACTCTTTACAAAATAGTCTATCAACCCCTACCTGCCTGATCTATATACTTTGATTTAGGCATGGGAGCCAAAAATCAGGCTTTGGGGATAGAATGGTTGTATAATGTTGCCCTCTAGTGGAGAAAGATATTTAATACAAGGCAGCAAAGATATGTTATGGAGGATGTCTGTGTTGAAACAATCAATAAGGCAGTTTAAAAATAAAACAACAACAATAACAACAACAACAAAAATTAGTCTCATAATTTCAATCTGTAAATAACTACGAAATTCACAGTTCTCTTGGTCTTAAAAATGATCAACTACCACTATCTAGATTGATAAAGGAAAAATGTAAAAGCCCCCAACTTTGAATGTACTGCACCAATTCATCCTGTAACTGATAATAAATTAGTAAGAGTAATTGATAGAACGAGGTACTGCTCCTACAATATCTGGTATATAATGTGGCAGCAGTTACAGAGCTTTGATTCTGTAAATTACCATGGGAAGGTGTGAGATCCCTTCTAAACATTTACTGGTCAATGGTTTAGAAAAGAACACTGTCTGTGAAGGATTATGAGGTTAGGATGGAAAAAGGTTTACTGTTTCACCATCTTTAGAACCTGATTTTGAGTGGTTAGTGTGCACGACCCATGTATGGAGGCCTTAGTCCTCGACGCGGGCGACCCAGGTCCAAATCCGGCTTGTGGTCCTTTCCCGCATGTCTCTCCCCCTCTCTCGTCAGCCTACTGTCAGGAAAAACAAGCCACTAGTGCCGTAAAAAGCTCAAAAAAAAAAAAAAACAACCCGATTTTGTTATAGATATAAAACCTCAATGAAAATATGTGCTTGACAGAGGATTAAGGTTTAAGTGTTAAAACAAGGCCACCGTGAATGATCTAGTTAATTTTTTTATGTACAGTAAAAAGTTCGATCACGTTGGTCTGAATAATTCTAAGAGATCAGTATGAATTTTCCTAAACCAATCCTTTGTAGTTTAAAATTGTTGTCCAAATGGTAGGTTGGTAAGAAAAGCATTCACAACAGAATATTGCTTCTATCAGCACAGTGTGTAGATGGTATTGTTTTGTACAATATTTGTTTTCTGGCACACATGACATGCCATATTATTTCCATTTTCTAATGACAGAATATATATCCCAACCTTTATTTGAATGAATCCAAACTTTTTCTCTGACATGTCTCCTGCACCTTGTTGGTCCTCACAATCTTGTTTGTGAACTAATGTTGTCTAACAATCCTCTGCGTCTTTAACAGAACAACCGCATTTAAACTTAAATTACACACAAATGGATTTTCTCTTCTAGTTAAATGACTTCTGAAGGCAGTCCGTTTTACCTGACATTATTTAAGCGTGTCACAGTTTTAGACAATACATGCAAAAGGATGCAACATATTTCATGTCTCTATTTTTCTTTCGCTTTAGAATTATGTGATGTTTTGTGTCACATTAGAGCATTTTTCACCAAAAGCCTCAGTATTTATTTTAATTGGATTACAGAAAACCTGAAGCCTTAGGTGTCCTTTCTCCATTTATTTAAATAAGCTTGCTTATATTTGTGAAAATTATGCAGAAAAACCTTCAGTCCTATGGAACAAATAAATAAATAAATCATTGTAAATCAAATAAATAAATAAATCATTGTAAAATAAACAGCTATTTAAATAAATAATACACAAATATTAAATTTGATAATTAAATTGTGAAATAACTGAATGTACACAAACCTCTCAGCTCATGCATTTTCCGTTTCCAAATGTGACTTTAAAAAACACATCTTTTTTCATAATAATGCTTTTGTCCCATTGCATTTTTATTTAAAAATGATATTTTTCAACTAAATAAACTTAGTAGGCCAATCCACATCAGCAGGTTGGACCTGCAACTCCACTGAATGATACCAAACAGTTTCTAGTCTTCCTTCCAGTGCCGGGCTTCCTGCTTGTTCAGCAGCAACAACTAGCTTGGTGTAGTTTTATTAATGTCAGATGTCATTTTAAGTGACTTATGGTTGCAGTTCTAACATTACTCTTCATAATGTTAACATTGATGAGCTGTGGTAGAAAAAGCTAATGAGCAAAAATATGAAGTTTGCTTTTAATTATTGCCTCCAGTTCTTTGGTCAGCTGCTAAAGGGTTATTCCTCCTTTTATCCCACCGTAGTAAGAGTTGTTAATTGGCTCTAGAGTAAACATATCATGAAACAAAAGCTGGCTCTTTAAATTTACATTTTAACATAAAAACTGCTGACATTAAAAATGCCTCAACAATAATTGATATTATAAAGATAAGTTGTCAAATTAAATGAAGTATTTCATTTAACTTGCAGTTATTTACCACATACCAGTAAACTTTAAATTCGCTTTCAACAGTTACAAACAGATACCAGGTAGCAGAAAATCCCAGAGGGCCTTGTTGAGTTCAGAACCTAAAGCCCGGGAGAGTAAAAGTACCTGGATAAAATTGTATCAAAATATGCCATAGAGTTTGCAGAAGCAAAGGAATTGGGGATATTGGGTTAGATTGGTTTAATCTGATAGAATCTGAAAAAGTTTAATAGTTATGCATATTTTCTTTAGGCACTGTAGATATCTTTTTTTTTTGTACGCTCCTTCGACGCTTTGCTTTTTTCTTCCCTCTGTCCAGGTGGTTTATTTCACAGCCACATTTCCTTATGTGGTGCTGGTCATTCTTCTTATCAGAGGAGTGACCCTTCCTGGTGCTGCTGACGGCATCCTTTACTTTATTACACCAAAATGGGAAAAGCTTAATGATGCAAAGGTACACAATGTTCCTTCCTTCATTATAACAGATAATAGTCCAGCTCTAAAAAATGAAAAAAAGAAATCACCTATAATTCCTCCTTTCCTCCTCAGGTGTGGAAAGACGCTGCTACTCAGATCTTCTTCTCTTTGTCGGCTGCGTGGGGAGGCCTTATTACCCTCTCCTCATACAATAAATTCCACAATAACTGCTACAGGTAAACACTCAAAAGGTAAACTACGCATCTATCAGACATATTAAACCCAACAGATGCATGATGCTGTATCTCTATGTGTGATAGAAATGTTCCAGTAAATGTCTCTTCTTCTTAACATAGTTTGGTGCTTCTTTCGTTAACGGTCACTTTTTTAAGCTATTAAAATAAAAACAGAATTCATGACATGTTACAGATTTCTTTTTCTTTCAAATAAAAAGAAGGCTTCAAGCTTCAGGACAAAGCAACTATATATATA
>JAUZNJ010064208.1:2928-15580 GCA_034780135.1 Jordanella pulchra
GACCTCATGAAAGAGTGAGAGCAGAAAGGTTCATCATGACCACTTTAATGCAGCAGTGAATGAGTGATCTGGGGATTAATAACAACGACACCTTGAGGTATTTGTTAGTAGTCACATAAAAGAGTTTAAATCCGTCTTAAGCCACATTAATTCCGGTTTTACTGACTTTTGTAGCACTGACTCTAGTAAAAGGGGAAGAGAAAGCCCTCACCTCAGTGCTGACCGTATTTCATGGTAGTATTTGCTCCTTACATAGAGGTCCTCTTTAAAAACAGACTAATGACTCGACTCCACTAATAACAATTTTAGTAAATGACTTAATTCGAAAACATTTTGTTATTCAAAGGTTTCCATGAAACGCAGTAAATAAAACATAAGTAGATATAACAGAAAGGCTGATTAAATGTTGCGTGGGGGGGATAAGAAAGCTTTAAAAAAAAAAACAAGCCACGCCTTGTGGGCTCTCGGAGAGTCACGGATAAAGTTATTGTGCTGACAGTTCAACGTCAGACCTCCTTACCTTTGAAAGTGCGGGTCGGTCGGTGAGGTTCAGTCCCGTCCGTCCCTTCTGCTGCTGATCGGAGCGCTCCCTCTCTCTGTCCTTCTCTCTATCCCTTTCTCTCTCTTTCTCTCCCTCTCTCTCTCTCTCTCTCTGAGAGACAGCCTCACCCGCAGCAGTGCTCCTGACGTCACCCCAGGGTAGGACACTCAGCGAACCAATCAGCGCTCGAGCTACAGCGCTCAGGTAAAACGCTTCTACGCTTGTGATCACAGGCGTGGAGTTGAGGCGGTGGTGTGATATGGGCTGTAACAAGCGACCCCTGCTGCTGAACGCTGTCTGAGTCCGAGTATCTGTGCATGACACTGCTGATACAGCCTAAAGGCAGTAGTGCTTGGAGATGTGCTTTCTGCACGCGTAACGCCCCAGGCCCCTCCATCTGCTGCACTAACACAGAGCCGCTCCTCTAACAAAGATTTAATGATGCATCTTTATATGAATCCATGCAAAATTCTATATTTCTATGTTCTACTTCTGTTCATTTAGATCATGGGTTCCCAAAGTTGGGGCCAGGACCACTAAGATGGTTTTCACAATCATTGCAATGTAATCTCTAAGGTATATGGAGGATTGTTAAATTTATTTACTTGATTCAAACATAAAATAGACTATTAAATTGTAAAATGCATAGTTGGATAATTAAATGTCTCATTAAGAATACAATTTCACTAAGAAATTACTTTTAATTACAATTTTATGTGTATTAAAGAGCAAAGTCATTTACTGAATATATATTTTATATTTTAATACTTTTTCAAAGTTAGTTAAGATAGCTAAGATTAGTGGTTAAGATTGGTTTCACATCAAAGTATCAGCCAATCTGATAATTTGGTGCACCCCCAGGAGGAAGTGTTTTAAAATTACCCAGAATATGACTGCACTCACTGTTATGGTCATAAAACACTGTGTGGAGCTGAAGCATACAAGCTCAAAGGTTTGAGATCTAGTTAGGACTGAACATGGAGCCTGGCTTATTTTACCAGTAGTTCTATGTTTTCAACACAAGTGGATTTTGTTCAAGAAGCCCATTATGGGAGAGGGCCAATTAAAAAAAATCAAGATCTTTACCCTGTAAAAGATTCCCTGTTGTCTTTTTCTTGTCTCCTCTTGATGTTGCCTGGATTTTTTTTTATCTCTGGTGTTGGATGCTGAGAAACTGAAAGGATTTTTGCCAATGTCTTTCCATTTTTGGAAATTGAGTACATGATGATTAACCATAACAAAATGTTTGTTTGTTTTTTTTTTTACATCTGGGAGCAGGTCATTAACATAGCAAGAATTGATATAATACAGCAACAACTTTTGCAGGTTCCAGATGAATTTAAAAGCAGAAGCTGAGGAAGTAGAGCAGGAGCAAGGACAAGGAAGTGAAGGAGGAAATTCAAGCCATTTCTTCTATCAATCATTATAGGCTCTATCAAGGACGAGTGCATATGAAAGGCCTTTCAAGATGTGGTGCTACAGAAGCTCCTTCTTGCCTATAGCTCTAAACATATACAAATACTGGTTGTAAAAAAACAACAAAACAACAAAACATCAAATTAGGCACCATACAATTTCTTTTCCCTTTGGTATCAATAAAGCTTTAATGAATTGAATTGAATTGTCTGTATGTAGTCTGTTTGAGACAAGCCAAGTCAAGCCAGGGCGGGCTATGTGTTTGTGAGATTTAATTATGATTTTATCAGTCATCACATACAGCAGTTGAAAAGAGAAGGATTGAGTACCTTCCTGTTAACATTATACAGTTATTTGCAGTGTTTGATCTTGAGTGGGCAGCTCAAGTACAATAATTGACCTGTAATTTACAGTTATAAGAGAATGCTCTTAAGAATTAATTAACTATTTACATACTAGGATATTTCTTGTCATTTTAGCTTCATATTAAAATCTTTTTTTATTGCATCAAATTTAAAATGATATTGTAATTACATCTCTTTGATGTGTAGAGAATCATTATTATCATTCAACAAAATTTTATTTGGACTTCTCATATGGCAGTAGCAGTTTCACTGACAGGTGTGCGCTCTTCCTTTGACATGGCTTCATTAATTAAACTGGCAAAAAAAAAAAAAAATGAGAATGTGAAGGTGATTCCAAGTGTGGCATTAGCATTTGAAAGCTGCATGCGTTAAAGCTCTGTTTCTTTTAAGTTAAGGTGATTATGAAATGCAACTATTGAAAGACCAGAAAATTTAAATTTCACACAAGACCAACGCAGAAATGTTGGTCCATTGAAAATGATTTGCTCAGCAGACGGGGGGGAGGGGATTCCTGATGCTCATGCCTTACAAACAACACAGGGGAACACTAAGAGGAGGAAATACTTTAATAGCTAAAGACCGAGGTGTTGAAACATTTCCTGCATGCACATTCCACTAGGTCCAAAAACACAGAATGTCATTTTTCATAAACTTCTCACTGTTAATATCATCAAACGATAATATCATAATTCAACAACTAATGGTTTACCTGGCTGTTTTAAAGGCTAACAAGCAAAACATATGATAAGAAACAAAAATGAAAAAGACGCTCCATGTGTGCAGAGTGACGTTTCTGTTTTACATGTAGTTCAGCTCTGATTACTGTAAAATGCTTTGGTAAACCTTATAAATAGTAACTCTTTTTCCCTTTAGTTGAGGTGAAGTTTTGGTTTCAGATAAGCTGTGTCAGAGCTTGCTGCTGCCCCCTCCAGGCCTCACTGCAGATGTAGTCTTTCTTGGACCCACTGTGTTCCTTTCTCAGCTGGATTCTCTTTAACCTTTAATCCAGACAAATAAGACATTGCTGTCACCTGGTGAGCAATGGTTACATAGCACCATAATGTTGGTTCTAAGTTCTTCAATTTTGCTACTTTTGTCTTTATTGGCTACGATTGATTTATTGGATGTATCCAAAGTTTATAAAACTGCAGTGCAAGACCTCCTGGTGGTATCTGGGTTGAATGCCTCTTTTTAACTGTGATACTACTGTATAATTTTAGAACCACAAAATGGTTCTTAACATTAAAAACAGCAAAAAAGATGAGATGTTCAAGCTTATTTATCTTCACATCAAGCTGAAACAGCTGGAAAGAGGAATGACTCAGGGAATATTTTAAAACCTTCCTGTATAAACTGAAACAAATACTGATGAACCAAGAACACGTTCACGTAGCAACACATGCTGCATTTTTTTTCCTACTGAGGTCAGATTGTAGATCTGGGGAGAACAACAAAGCCAATGTTGACACTGCAATTAAAAAAACAGGGAAATATTGCTATTGTTGAGCTAAGCGAGAAGCTAACTAGTACTATAACCCACTAAAAAAGATGGGATTTTTTTCACCTTTTCTCTGTACAAGCTGTAGTTACATAAATAATGTTATGACTGCAGTGATATCACAAAGTTTGTCTGTAAGGGTGACTAACAAGATTAATCTGCAGTCAGACCTTCTGCAGAAAGTCAGCTGCTATTATGTAATGTATGTTAGAGCTGTGTCCAAATTAATTCAGCTCAATCCACCTCTTTTTAGTACAATTTAATATAACAGAATCAGCATTACTGGCTGTTTAGTGTGATCAGATTATCGATTCAAAATCTATGTCAGGAGCTCTTATCTGGTCAGAATAATGGTTTATTATAGTTCCACATTTTATCAAATTGAAAGCCTTTTATATTAATATATTTCATTAAGCTTTAACATGCAGACCAACAGAAACTATCACATAACTGTGAACTGGAAAAAGAATGACACATGATGTTAAAAAGGTTTTACAAATAAAGATGTCAGAAAAGGAGTGGTGCGCATTTATATTTGATCCTCTTTAACTCTGATAGCCCTAAATGAAGACTGATGTAAGCTTTGATGTAACAAATAGAATATGTCCTTGTGGTTTTAAGTTTCAGTAGACATACAGACGTTATGTGAAAGTGAGTTTTTTTATTAGAACATTGTGGAACAAATAGCAGAATAGAGACCAAGGAACACATCCGACAGGGATAAAGTATCAAACAATATTTTACACTTTGAACATCTCACAGAGTGCTGTTTCAATCTGTCATCTGAAAATGACCCAAGTATTATACAATTGCAATTCTGCAAAATCAGGGAAAAGGACACCAATGCAGAGACATGCAGCTCTACAGCTACTTCTGCCATGATAGGTGGATTTGTAAAATTAGCATTTAGAACTCATGGACTACAATAATCTGGCCATAAAAATACCTTATTTCAGTTTTTTGCCAACCATGCAGAAGATGTAGCAGACATGTTAAAAAGCACTAATCAGTGGGGACTACTAAAATCTCAGGCCTATGTTCTAAAATGCTTTTGTGATGTAAAACTAACATCAGGTGCAAGTCCCTTCAGATACTATCCCCAATATAAATAGTGGTAGAATCAAGCTTTTCTTTTGGTAAAGACACAATAACACAGGAAAAAAAACAACTAGAAGCTTTAAAAGAGGAGGGAGTTGAATGGAGCTTCACCTTCCAGAAGAAAGGTAATGCTTAAAAACAATTTTTTCACCATTTCTGTTTGTAAAACATGCTTAAACCGTGAATCCTCAACTTTTAAATTCACAATTATGATATACTTCGTCGTTGTCTATTAGGTAACATCTTTATAAAACTCCTAAAGCTTGTGGTTAAAGTGAGAAAATCGATTATGTAAACATCGTGAATAAAAAGGTGTAATAAACCTCCCGGTCAGCAGGTGGCAGAACAACCTTTGCTCACTGCGTGAAACGGAAAAGACGTAAAACCTGATTTTAGCTGTTTCCACGTGTGAGAGCTTCAGTCACATTGGCAGATCCACAGCGGCACAATGAAAAGACCAAGTAAGTGTTTTTAAAAACTGATATGGGTCGGCGAAGAGCGGATATCCAATGCCTTGATGTAGGATTTGTTTATTTTGCTACGGTTGGCCAGCTTACACGAGCTGTTTCCTAAGCTAACCAAGGTTTAACATTGCTAACGAGCCCTTCGCTCTCTTCATAGAGTTACGGAAAGCAAGTAAGAGGGTTTCCTGTGCCAAACGTTATAAAATACAGAAAAAGGTAAGTCGCCGTAAATTCTCTATATGTTGTTTGCTTCATTGACTCTTGGATAAATGGTTTTTAACTCGGGATTTCTTGCATAGCTAAAGTCTATTCTTACTTTTTTTATTTTTACATACAAGTGTATGCGATTTCAACACTGCATCATCTATAATACATTTTTGTCATTTTCCCCTCGGAATTTAGGTCAGGGAGCATAACAGAAAGTTAAGAAAAGAGGCTAAAAAGAAAGGGTTGAAAAAAAGTGTAAAGAAGGACCCCGGAGTGCCCAACAGCGCCCCCTTCAAGGAGGAGGTCCTCAGAGAGGCAGAGCAGAGGAGGCTGCAGGTGGGCGCGAATATAGCTTCGTTTACATTTGCTTGTCTGATTGTTTTTATATAAATGTACGAACTTTTAAATGTGCCCTTTTTAGATTGAAGAAGAAAAAGAGAGAATACGCCAAATAAAAAAGGAGGAGCGAGCCCAGAAAAGGAAAAAGGAGAAAGAAGCTGCTGTCAAACAAGCAGAGCCCAGTGCAAAGAAAGCTCGAACGGTAACAGGTCACCTCAATGGTCAATTCTTCGCCAGTGTGCAGGAAGGGACCATATATGCTTTAGTAATTGATATTCTCACCAGCATTGAAAAACAAGAGTAGTTATTTGGTTTCTGCTGAGCAATGCAGACAGTTAGTTAGACGTGTGTTTGAGGTGAGCAAAAATTCAATTTAATATGTTTCATATAAGAAATTAATTACAAAATAAGTTCGCAGACAAGAGATCTTAATCCTGTAAACATCACTGCCAATATATTAGAGGAGTATTGAATATCTTGTCCACAATGGCTTATAAAGAAAATTTAAATGTGCAACTTAATTTAAACTTTTACACATTTTAGACTTGTGTTCATTTGAGTCTTTTTATCCAGCTTTCATTTTATATGTGGTGAGGGAAAATAATACAAAGAGCAACACTTGTAAGATGCGTAAAGAAAATGCCACTTCCTAAAATTTGATTGTATGTTCGTAGCACAGCAAACTGCCTCTATTTCAAATGTTATCATTTTGAAATATAAATTACATTTTTAATGTTTTATATTTCAACGCTGGTTACTGATGACAGAAAATATCCAAAGAGGCACAGACCTTAGCCATAATTTCCAGCAGTATATATTATTAAACCATAATATATATGGAAATGTTCTGCTTATGATAAAAACAGAAAATGAACAGCTACTCCTATAGCTTCTATAACATTTTTAAATGTATAATGTTCCATATATTGCTTTGATTTATCTATTGAATTAAATATTTAGTTTATCTTTTAAAAAAATGTATCTTTGTTTTGTCTGTTGTCTGTCTCCAACTGTTAGGATACCAAAGCAAATGGTGCAGAGAAGCGTTCAGCTTTAAACAAAAACTCAAAACAGTACCTTTGTACTGAACTGAACAAGGTAAGCCTGCACACTTAAAGTCAGATTGTTTCCGATGCACTGAGAGGTTTACTCACAGAGTCTCATCTGTTCTCTCAGGTGATAGACGCTTCTGATGTGGTTATAGAAGTCCTTGATGCTCGGGATCCGCTGGGATGCAGGTGTCCACAGCTGGAGGAAGCTGTTCTGAAGGGAGGCAACAAGAAATTACTTTTGGTGTTAACCAAAATAGGTGAACGAACATGATGAGATCCCTGCAAATTAGAAGGAATCTGTTTTATTTGCAGCGAGTATAACAACATGCATCTTTCTTTCTTTAAATTTTTCCTGCTGTAGATCTTGTTCCAAAGGAAAATGTCGAGAAGTGGATCGAGTGTTTCCAAAGGGAGTTTCCATTGGTGGCCTTTAAAGCTTCGACACAAATCCGCAGCAAAACTGTGGTAAGGTGTGCAGTTCAGGATTACTTTTAGGAACAACCTTATAAAGATCAAAAACTGGGCTTTAAAGATTGTGAATATAAGCCTTGGTGCTACCAAAAAAAAATCTGTGGAATAGCCCTTTACCTCACTTCTGAATGAGATATGAAACGTGGACTTTAAGATATTACAACTAAAACAGCTTTCTCAGGGAAATAGGTCTTACTGAGATGTGAAGGTGGAAATTTATTTTGTCCTTCATCAACATCATTATAAATTTCTCATAAGAATTTTGATTTGTGGTCTAAATGATAAATTGGAAATAATGATGTCTAAAAACTCCAAGCGAATGGTGAATTGTCCAAATGTTTTTTGTTTTTTTTTATTGGGGGATTGTCTAATTTAAGGAATATGTTTAAATGTGGTTAAGTTGGAACATTTAGTGATATGAATCATACTTCTTTATGTACAGAGGTAATGAAAAGTAGTTCTTTTTTTTTTTATCCTGGCTTTTATCATTATCATAATATCACAAAATTTAGTGATAAACTTTTCAAACTATTTCTACTTTAACACTTATTTGAACAGAGGCGAATAAAAGTCAGCGTTTTTAGGAGTGAAGCAAATCCTTTAACAAAAAGACAAAGTTATGAATTTACCATTTGTTAAGCTGTTAGCCTAACTGTAAACTGCAGTCTCTTTTTCTTTGTGCATTTAGTCGTTTTAAGCCTAAAGTTTCTAAAATACTTCTCAAAATTCCTCATGTTTTATAACTGAAGACTCTAAAAGATCAAATCAGCGTCATCTATTCAACCTTACCCACTTTATTTGAGACGTCTTCTGACGGTCAAGGATTAACAAAACCTGTCAGTTTTGCTTTGTGTAGAAGCCAGAACAGTTGATGTTTCTCACGGAAATGATTTCTATTTTCCTTTTAAAACTACTTACTGTGGTCCAACTAGTTACTGCTCGAGGTTGGTTGAGTAAAAACGTTTTTTTTGTCACCGCCGACATGTTCTTGTCTTTGCTATACTGATGAGGAGGATTGAGAAGGTTGAACAGCTTGTTTCCGTGCTGTTAGAACTGGTTATAACCTCCAAAATCAACCAACAAACGGCAGAGTTGACCCCCTCTGTTATTGGAAGGGGCGATTTGTGCGTTTGTCGAACATTTTTAGATTAAAATCTGCTTTCATACACATAGTTGTTTTGTGTCCTCTATCTTCAGCTTGATGAGGCTAATTAAAGGTAAAATGTCCATCTGTTAACCAGAAAGCCAGGAGGAGGAAAATCGTAGCCTCCAATGAAATCCTTGACAAATCCAAAGGAGCAGCGTGCTTTGGCAGCGAATGTCTGGCTGAGCTGCTAACAGGTTATGCTGCTAAAGCGCAGAGCGAAGCCGCGCTCAAAGTGGGCGTAGTTGGTAAGTTTCTCTGCAGTGTTTTTTTTGTTTTTTTTTTTTTATGAAAAAGTAAACAAATTTAGTTGGGTTTAAGTCCTCAGGTTTGCTTTTTCACTTTATCCTTCCAGGTTTTCCCAATGTAGGGAAGAGCAGCCTGATCAACTGCTTGAAAGGGATGATGGCCTGCCATGTCGGCATTGGAAAGGGCACCACAAAGTGAGGAAAGAACATGTCTGTTAGGTTATGTAGCCAGAATATATATTCTCTAAATGTTCCCTTATCTTCACATCAGAAACATACAAGAGGTGCACATGTCAAAGACCGTGAAGCTGTTGGACAGCCCAGGAGTCGTGGCGTCACCGTCCAACCCGGCAGCCTCCAAGACCCTGAGGAGCCTTCAGGTGGAGGAGGGTCAGGAGAGCGTCCTGGATGCTGTCAATACGCTGCTGAAGCAGTGTGATAAGATGCAGGTATGAAGTGTTTCAGTTCCAGAGGATTGGGATTTGATCGGTGGACTTACGGGCTTTTTCTTCTCTCCCTGTTTTAGATCATGCTTCAGTATAACATCGCTGACTTCAGGAATTCCTTGGAGTTTTTGACCCTGTTGGCCAAAAAGCGCGGCTACCTGCAGAAAGGCGGCGTTCCAGACACAGAGCAGGCGGCGAACACGTTCCTAACTGATTGGACAGGGTGGGTGGGTTTCCCTAGTGTGAAGCTGTGCTTTGGAGATGAGGACAAAATGCATTTCTGGAGATCACTTTGAAGACTTCTAATCCAACTCTGATCCAAACACCTCGGGACCGAGAATAAGAGGTGGTGTGGATTTTCTCATTTCGATCACATGTATATCTCTGCTCTGTGTTTCCTTAGAGCTAAATTAAGCTACCACTGTAAAGTGCCAAGCAACTACAGCCTCCCTGTCTACGTGACTGATGAAGTGGTGTCTGAGATGCAGAGCGGCTGGGATCTGGACAAAGTGAAGGCAGGAAACAAGGAAACTCTGAAAGGTATGTGTCTGAATTTGTATAAGGTGTTTCATCATAGGGAAGGAAAACGACAGATGAATTTTCTGTTTGGTTACTCAAATAAAATCCCATTATAACTCCCGGATGTTTAGTTTTTTTTTCTGTTTTCGTCTCCTTTCCAGGTGTTAAATTTCCAAGCCTGTCCAGCAGCATGATCTTTAGCTGCAGAGGGCCCACAGCAGGTCTGCTGCAGGTTGACAGCATCCCTGAAGAACCACCATCCACAGAGCCAGAGGAGCAGAACGACAGTGAGAACGATGAGGTAACTGCTGTCTTTCAGCTACTGGGATGGTTTCTTTGACCTGCTGGAAATGAGGACAAAAACTCAACTCTGGATTTGTTCATGAAGACTTCTAATCCAACTCTGATCCAGCTGTTGATCAATAGCGATTCCTTGAATATAACTAAAAAAAGAAACAAAACAGTTGCTTTTTTCTGCAGCCTGAACAAACCGAAGAGTTGGACGAAACAGAGGAACTTGAGAAACCGCAGAAAACAGTCAAAGGTAATTAGTTTGGTATAGATTTTATATCTGCTTAATAAAAGGCAATGAACTCCATTAATGTGCGTCTTGTCGTTTCAGATAAACCCAGTAAGGTGCATTTTCAGTCTGCCCCTGTCGACATCAGTCTCTCTACAGTTTATACAGACGATGCCTACGACTTCAACACTGACTTTAAATGAATCATTTAGATCACAAAGATCTGGAACTGCTCCATCCTTAGTGTAACCAGATAAATGAATTCAGTCCTGCTGATTTTGCTTTTCCCTATGAGTCATTCTGATACCATAGAAACCAAAATTGCATTTTGGTTAGAATATATCACAGGTTGATGTAAACCAGTTTTCTATTTTTTTAGTGAGCATAAATACCTGCGTTTTTTCCCCGTTTTATTTTATCTGATGTGTTACGTAGCAGTTATGGCTGCAAGAATCAGAGGATGGTTCTTAGTGTTTGACAGCTGATCCCATCAGGACTCTGTGGAAAATGAAGCAGGGAACTGCAGCATGTTGTGGAAACGCTCGAGTCGCTGCCAAGAATGCCGTCGCATTTGCTTACCGAAGCCGTTTGATGTCGCAGGACGTACCTTGCTTCCTGAAAAATGGAAGTCTGTGTGGCTGGTTGCACCGTGAGGCAGTTGTATGTATATATGATCCCCCTGTGACTGGAGGTCATTTGTAGGATCTCAATCTATAACTGTATATAGATTTGCACCTATAAATCTATTAAATCCTCAAAGTGACGATGTGGTGGGTTTCTTTTCTGCTAAAACTACATTTGACCTTGTTTCTGTTTAATGATTTGAATGTTTAGGGAACGGGAAACATTTTATTGATGCAGTACAAAACACACTTAGAACAGCACACGTTTAAAAGCAAACATGCAGTATTTGTACAAAAGATGAGGCATCACAGTGGTGATGTTCTGTTAGTGATCTGAATGCTTCTTAAAAACCCACAGTTCAACAGTGAAGTTTAGTGTTCATGTACAACAGTAAACTGCTGAGTGGTTCACCAGTTTTCTACGTACTGGGTAAAAAGGTTGGATTAATCTGACATGCAGAAAGAAGTCTTTCATATAATTGCGCTAAACTGTCATTTAACATTTAAACATCTAATCCCTTACTGACGTAAATAGGCCTTTTTATGCTTGTTTTCTGGTCCATTATTTGACCGATAATGTTAACTAATGTAGTTTAAAACAACAACCTGAGGTCTCCTTCCACATTTTATGATGGAGCACCTTATTGGCAGTAACTGATCAGAATGAGTAATGGCGCCTAAAAATCTGCAATCTGCTAAATCTTGTGGATTTCTACACAAAAATAACAAGGTTGTTGAATTCTCTCGTGACTAAGAAACCCAAAATGCTTTCAGATTCAAACTACTCTTCAGGTTTTACTAAACTACTCAAGTCGATGCAATAAAAACTCATTAAAAAAAGGTCCTTAAATCCAAAGGATGATGAATAAAGGAAAAGGCTGAGCTTAGTTCCTGAGGTGAAAGGAGCGTCATCTTGCTCCATAGTAGACCGCAGGTCCAAAAAGAGGATTTTTTTTTTTTTTTCCGTTTTCTCTCAGTCTGCATGTCTTCGTACTGGATGAAACTTCCCTGTGGGATCAGGAATGAACCACTGGTCCCACACCTCCGTGAAAGAAGACGTTCCCATCCAGGGCTTATAATGCCCATTCCAATGCAGCAACTTGGCAGCTCTCACATACTGTGCAGAGTAGCGGTTTCCAGCCCCTGTAGTTCCTGAAGAATTAAAAACAATGACATTTATTGTATCTTTAACAGATTTATGCTCTAGCATTATAAAAAAATATTGATTATATCAGTTTCATCTCCTTATAACCTCATATACTTAGTCTAGATGATTTTAATAAGCAAAGAAATGGACTCATTAGCATGAGAGCAGCCAATACTGCTTTGTCTTCCTCTAGTTACATGATAAAAATGATGCAATGAAAAATGTTTTACACAAATCTTAATGTAAATAGAGAGAAACATTAAATCTAACAAAATGTTAGGAGGCGATGGCTGCTGAATGCATTAATGAATCAGCAAAAGTGCACATTGGCTGATGCCACAAAAAACAAAACGATAATATTGGTCTGTCAATGCATCAATGTATTTCTAGTACAGCTTTGAGCAAACAATGAACAACTATTTCCCGAGTTAAAAGAGCTTTAACATGGGCAGAAAACATAAAAACTAAACTAACAATATGTTTAAAGATCTCTGAAATTTTTAGATGCAATTATCTCTGCAACTTTATAGCAGTGCTGAGAAATAAGGCTAAAA
>JAUZNJ010064208.1:15680-27059 GCA_034780135.1 Jordanella pulchra
ATGTTTAAAGATCTCTGAAATTTTTAGATGCAATTATCTCTGCAACTTTATAGCAGTGCTGAGAAATAAGGCTAAAAAATATTTTTTTTCCCAACCAAATCTGAGGAGTTGATTTTTGTTTTTTTGTTCTTCCTGAAGTTTCATAATAAAAAAAAATGTACATAGATTATTTTCAAAAAAATAGATGAAATTAAAAAAACTAATAGGTGAGCTTAATTTAAAGGGTGACAAAATTAAAGCTCTGAAAAATGCTTTTAAAACAGATGTTTACCAGTCAACCAAATATGACAAACTAAATGTTTGCAGCAGGTTTTACACAGTGAGCTTAGTTTATCAGGTATAATCACATCTCTAATATGACGTGATGAACTGATGTCACTCTGAGCAATGGAAGCTCACAGAATGCATTGGTAGGAAAAAAGCTCAGTTAAATAGATGAATTGCCCAGCTTTACTTTATAGTTTGAGTTAAACTCTGATGATTGCCGTAGGTCTAAAAATAAAAAAGATATAGTTGAGGAAAATGCTGCAAATGTGAACAGCTCACTGAATGATATTTTTTCTTTGATATGTTCTTAGTACCGTAAACAGAAAAAAAGCAACTGATCAGATGAATATTTGGACTGAGCAAACGATTACTAGTAGAAAGATACAGAAAGCTGAGCTGCAGTTAGAACTTTCAGGTCGCTATGATGCATGGAAAGAACCACAAAAAATTATTTTTACTATCTTTTAAGAGTGAAAAACTGAAGCCAGACTCACCGAGGTGTCTCACGTGCCACCTTGGGTCGATGGAGGAGTGTCGTTTATAAAAGACGATGAGAAGCGGAGGCGTCGTAAGGCTCTCTGCAAGCGTACTACTGTACAGATCGACTCTTGAAAAACAAAGGGGTTTAATTAGTGAACATCTTTGCTTTTTCTAGCTCTAGTGTTCAGCCTGTGTGGGTCCTCACTGAGAGTTGAGCTCCATCCAGTGCTCCAGCTGCTGGGTGATGTTTTGGTTCTTCCACTCAGTCAGGTTTGCAATAATGACCCCAGGGTTAAAGGAGCATGTGTTGGCCCTCATCCCCAGCTTCTTAATAGCTTCCTTTTTAAAGTCCAGGAACCCCATGTAGTTGATCTAAAAAAACAAATTTGTTATTTAATAAAGAATATCTGTATTTCAGATGCTTACGTAACATAAGTGACAACAAGTACGTCCTGAAAGGCCAGACCACCTGATTTCCAGCCCCTCGAACGATGCCCTTAGCAGAAGCAGAGTCACAGTCGTCAGAGAAGGCAGCTGCATGACCTGGTTTCAGGTTGGTCTCATAAAGCTCCTGAATGTCTCCTGATATCCAAAACAATAATCCCATAAATCTCCTTTACATAATTTAATGGCTGCATGATATGAAACGGACCCGATTTGTTTTATTGTGGGGGTTTTTCTACCTTGCACAACGATGTCGTCGTCTAGATAGATCGCCTTTTCTGCATCTGGTATGTACACAGGCAGATAGAACCTGGCAAAAGTCAACTAACGTACACACATCACCAAATGTTAAACACATAAACAGTCATGGTACATATTCTGGAGCCAGATTTACAGTATTATCACTTCTCTTACAGGTTTTGCAGCTTCAAGCATTGACGGATCTTTCGGTATCTTTCCATTCAAAAGCTCTGGTTGAAAAATAACTATTTTATATTTCACATCTTTTAACTTTGTGTTACTCATCCAGACCCTGTTGGAGTGAAAAAAAGAAGAGAATTTTAATTCACTTGGATGCTACAGAATTCCTGTGCTGGTTGAGTTATTTAGGACTGACTTGAGATGATCCACTGTGTCATTCGGGGTCACAATGGTGAAGGCCACATTAGATTTGCTGTTGTGATAGATGCTGTTGATTGCAGCAATCACAGCACCGAGCCTGTCTTGTGTGGCCGTGATGAGAACAGAGATCTCCTCCCCTTTCACACCCGTTTTTAGCCTGGCTTGTGGAGACAGTTCTGCTTCAAAAGGAAGAATCTGCTCAGCATCTGGATGGGATGAAAGTTAAACATGCACCTTTCAACAGATATGTTTTGTAGCACAAAAAAAAATCTTACGTTTGATAACCACAGTTACTTCGGTCTCAGTAAATCTTTAGCTCACAAGCTTACCTGGGTTTTCCTTGTGTAAGAAGTCGCTAAGTTTCAGGAGGTTTCGCTGAACTATAATCAGGAAGGCCACAGCCAGCAGTATGAGAATGACAACATTTACTGTGGATCACATTAGATGAGAGTTATTACATGTCTGAGGCTCCAGTTTAAGGAACAGAACTTGAACATTACAAACTTCATTCATTATATGAAACTTTACCAACAGAAAGTAAGACATATTATGAAGTGGAAGGAAAGGGATACATACGTTTCTACATTAAAATCTGAAAACCCAGGACACGCATTCCTATTTTACCGATCCCTCCCAAGTTAAACCCCAGACAGAACCTTATCCTGCCACCTTTCACCAAATAACAGCTAAAAGACTGGATGACTCCTCCAACTTTCCAAATCAGATGAAATAACTGAAGTCACTTGGATGATTTATGAAGGCAGATGGTTGCACACGTTTTATTAAAGGGTAAAACAATAAAACGGCTAAATACAACACTCGATTTTTACATGTAAACCAAGCAGATAAAAAGCCCCCTTTTCATTTAACTTAATAATTATGTATTGATTTGTGTTGGCCTGGTGAAAAAATAATAAACAAAATTGATTATTGTGATTGATTAAAAGTTCCCTTACCTTTCCTTAGTGTCATTGTAGCCGCTGCATTGGTACCCCAAGCGTTGAAATTGGAAATGAAAGGAAAAGAATACAAATAAATTCAGAGATGGTTAAAGTGATGCCCACGCCAGGTTGAAGCGCTTCCACAGAGCACCGTTGTGATGCCGCTCCGTGGTAATGGGACAGCCACTAACACGATCGACTTGGTGTTGATTCCTCGCGGAAATTAAAGATGCCTCCTTTTTAGCCGTAGTTTTTTAGAAAAACCCTCACATGGGTCGAATTCGTGTTGAAGCCAAACTGCCAACTCAACATCAACAAGTTTGTCTCCCCGACTATCACGACTGAAAGCAAATATAGGTGTTTAGGAAGCGCCTGTTTGAAAACATTCATGATCTTGACGGTTTGAATATGCAGGAGTGTTTTATGACATCTAGAGAACAAAGTTTGAGTATTCTAAAAATGTATATTCGAAAAACACAAATTACATATAGCAAATATAAATATTTGAAAGTCACATTTACAAAAGGCACAATTCAGTCAACTTGGACACTCTGCAGACTTTTAAACAATTATCATAATGTATTTAAAGATCTCTGAACGGTTCACATGATATATGGATTTGAGAAACAGCGCTGTTCCTTTAAATGAAGGCACTCGTATTGAGTGGATGGGTCCTTCCTCAATATCAACGTAGCTTTTGAAACCGGAAGTGAGCATTCAAGGCGTCGCTAGCAAGACCCGAAAATATTTCCGTTTAGACAGTTAAATTCAGTTTGCAAAATGCTGTCTATATTCAAGTCCATTCCTACGCACATGGTAAGAACTAATCATAGAATATATTCGGAAGATGTTATATGAGTTCTTTTTAGTAATGGTGTTGAATAATGAATAATGTTTGCTTTTCTGGCGCTTTATCAACTGGTAACATATGCTATCTAAAGCCATGTTTTATGTTGTACAGAGCTTTCAGCATGTCAATTTGATAGCAGCTGAAGCTGAAGTTATTTTTGTTAATCAAACAATGCTGAAAGTTGTTATAAATTATCTCACTATGCTGATCTAACATCACCAGTTGAACCGTTTAGCACCTCTGCTAACGGACTGTAGTTAATGATGTTCATCGTTAACATGTCTTCTCATCTCCTTCATGTTTTGCAGGATTATAAGGGCCAGAAGCTGGCTGAACAGATTTTTCAGGGAATTATACTCATCTCTGCGGTAAATATTCTGATTCATTCTAGGAAATGCGAGATTTCAGACAGAATTAGAATCATAATACAAACGAATAATTTTCAATAGGCCACAATTTCACTTCAACAACTTAAAACTGTTTGACATTTTCTTTACACAGAAAATAATATGTAAGCAGTGTTTCATTTGTACAGCCTATATAGAATGACATCTAATGTCCCATAATGGTGAAAATTATACTTGACAGCAGCATTGGGGTGAATTAAAGTTCACTGAAAGATGTATAAAAGATTTAAACAGACAAATTTAAAACTTAAATACTTTATATGACTATAAATTAAACATACTGTGCCGTAATCTTAAAGAGTAGTCTGGTCAATGGAATGAGATTCTGAACAGGTTAATAAAAAAAAAAAAACATTACACGATGGTTACGTGTACTTGATCACCGAAAGACGGACTATTTACAAAATTTATATGAAAAAAATTTATGCAAATAACAGCAGGAATGGTTATACAGTCTGACAGATGCTGGAAGGATCTCCTATAACCCTCCTTTGTTCACTTAAGGTGCAGCAGTCTGTCACTGAAGGAGCTCTCCAGTTTTGCAGCAGATGACAGAATAAATGCATAAAAATATTCTCATTAAGATGAGGCTTTTTTAATTTCAACATAGAGCATGCTTTCTCGTTAGAATTGCAGTTAAATAAACTTGCAAATAAATGCAAAATATATAACCCAAATATAGCATATATTGATATTTTTTTAAGTTAGTTTGAGTTATTATTCGTTTAAGATGCAAATAATCCAGAAATCTAAAACTAAGAAGAGCAAAAAACATGCTAACAACAATTGCCTTTAGTATCCAAACCAAATTAGTATTAATACTTTTTAGAGTACCACTGTTCATATTTTAGGCTCTAGTGGCCTCTATTTTTGTGTTATTTTTGAAAGTAGGCAGACAGGAAAGGGGCATAGAGAGGGGAAGACATGCGGAAAAGGTTGACTGGCCGGGATTCAAACCAGCGACGGCCCCGTTGAGGACTTAGGCCTCATTACATGGTCACACGCTTAACCATTACACCAACCCCGCCCTTCAGCACTTTAAGTTCCGACTCCAGCTGCAGTTCATCCCCCCAAAACTCCTGAACTGACTTTGTTTCACCATCCTGTTAAAGCTGCAGTCTAAAAATATATATATGGGATTTTTATAACCTTTAACCTTTATTAAAATAAATCAAATTCTTAAAACAGATGTATTTAATTATATAAATAGCCTGTTTCAGCGCTGGAGGATGTGGCCAAAATTTATATCATGACACATTTCATAATTCTGGTCAATACAATATAATTGCCATATTGATGTAAAAAAAAATAAGTCTAAGATGACCAAGAATGTCCACAACAGATGTCTATAAGAACTTATGACAAATATTTTGCAATGTTTATAAAAATCCTCCAACATAAAATTCAAGAAATATTAGCTTTGAAAAGTAAAACCAAATCGAACCACATGAAAACCTGGAACATCAGCCAGTGACGAATGCTGTGTTTATAGACTGTGATTTATATTGAAATGTCAAAAATGTGTATAAAACTAATGTATCCAATATTGAATTAAACCATATCATGATATATATTGATCTTAATATGTTGTCCAGGTAAAGCCTGTTTAATGTGTTTCACTTTTGACGACATAACTTATTACCCTGTTTTTCTAAAGTTGTTTGCTACTAAAAAGAGAGGTGCATTAAATTTTAATTTATCAATTTAGAGTTTCTATGATTGTGTCAGTCTTGAGAGGTGTTATAATGAATTAACTGAACTATCATAAAATAATAATCCCTGAAAACAAATGACTTTACGTTTTCATACAACATACAGATATGATGAAGCTGCTTGATGACAAAAATATGTAAAAAAAAAAAAAATGTCCGTTCTAGTGGTCAAACATCCCACCAGGTGTCCAGTTTTACCAGTATGGTTTGGATTTTCTTCCAGGTGATTGGATTTGTGTATGGGCTGATTATTCAGCAGTTTGGCTGGACAGTCTACATAGTATTGGCTGGTTTTGCTGTTTCCTGTCTGGTGAGTTTTCACATTCGCTGTCACGTGTCTTGTTTACATCACATCCAGCATTTTTAGGATGCCCTGTCATTTTGTTTCGCACCCTCTCCCCAGCTGACCCTGCCTCCGTGGCCTATGTACAGAAGGAACCCTCTGCCCTGGCAGCCGGTTGTATCAGAAGCCAGCGGGGAACCCATCCAAAAGCCTCAGGACAACATCAAGAGAAAGAAGCATAAATAACTCGACTGCTCCCTGTTTGGCCATGACTCACAATTGTTTTTTTCTTTTTATATGAAAAGTGAAATTTGTCTTACAATTTACATTCAGTGAAAAATCATTTATATGGGGTCAGTATTGTGCATTAAAAAAAAATATCAAAACATCTGATTCCATCTGATTTATTGATGTTTAAAATTTCAATTTATTATTAAAAATGTCTGCAAAAAATATCAGTACAATCTCCAACTTAAAACAGTTTTTTTTTTCTACTTAAAAAATGTAATTTAAATAAATCATCCAAAAGCAATAAAGGTTTAGTTTTATTAGAAATCACTGTATCTACAATAGATCTACATTATGGTAAAAGAAGAAAATAAGTCCAAAGAAGACGCATCCAAGGTTATTATTTACAGCACAAGTAAGAAAGATGATGAGTTGGATGGTGAATAAATGAAACTCCAACAATAAAAGAGAAAACAAAATGGGAAGCTTTAAAGTAACTGAACTGTTTGCATAGGCATCCTGAACTTTAAAGGATCGTTTTCACATTTGGTGTTGATACTCAGAAAATAAAATCAAAAAGAGATTGTCATAATTATCTGTACTGGTTGAGTTAACAGTGCTTTCCCATAGTTTCAGTGCTCTTCACATCTTGATGGCAATATCCTCAAAAAACTTCAGCTGTCTCACCATGACGGCATAAGCGTGGTACTTCTCATCTCCCATCTGGTCACGAAGGCACAGCTGCAAATTAAAATAAAGGCATCTGAGCTAAGGTTGGAAAAATGTCCAGAGGTTCAAACTAAAAATTCCTGATCCAGCACCATGGTGGCGTGCTTTACACCACTGCACTTGGTTCTTAAGAAAATCTAAAGGTTTCATGAAGTTTGAATGTAATGGCTGACTGCAGAAAGGTGGTGACCTCTTCACAATATGACGCCCCTCCGTCAGTTTACACGGCCTACTGATTCATGGCTGAGTTGCTGTCCTTCCCAAACACTTCAATGTTCTGATGATGCAGATGATGGCTTAGGAATGGATTCATTGCTCAGTTCCACTCTGGAATTCACAGAGCTCCTGAGAGCAACTCATCCTTTCACAAATGTTTCTAACAAAAGCCTCCATTTATACACCTGTAGCTATGGAAGTGATTGGAACACCTGAAGCCAATCATTGGGATGGGTCTGTAAATATTTTTTTTGGCAGTATAGTGTACATCAGGTCCTGTTCACAAGTGAGGGGAGTATGGAGCAGGATGCTGCACTGGTCTGGAGTGAAGAGAGTCAAAAAGTGAAGCTCTGGATTTATTAGTCGGTCAACGTTCCTACCCTCATCTATGGTCCTGAAATATGGGGAAAAGGGTCTGTTGTGGTATGAAAAAAAAAAAAACGGCAAACAAGAACTCATTTTATTTAAATAAAGTGGTGCTGAACCATCACTTAGCAGATGAAACCGATTCCATCCAAAATACAAAACCTTGACATCTCACTGCACAGATATATTACCTGTTGGATTAGGAGGAGGAGGGGTTTGCTGCAAAGACAGTGATGCAATCAGCTGAGTTTCCTTGGAAGGAAAATGTTTTTAAATCTGTATTTAAGTTTGTCTTCATGTTTGGATTAAATCCAATCAGACTGCTTCGAGATGACAATTATCTTCAGAAACATTCAATAGGGATGTCTGTGTATTAGCTTTCCTTACAGGGTTCATTCGTGTTGATGAAGCATAAAATGGCTGATATGCAGAAATAAAACTAACAGATGGAGGAGACCATAATGTCCTGAACATGACTGGTTGCTTACCCAAGTACTGACTGATGTAGTGAAAGCTGAGTTCTTGCTGGCATTACATTTTTAAACTATAATCACAGTATCTGATTGGTACTCTTTCTGCTCTTAAATTAGTCCTACTAGTACAGGGAAGTAAAAGGCTGGTTTTCCACTTATTCAACAGATTCAACATCAGTGTTAAATTGTTTATTCCACTTACTTCTCTTTTGACCTCATCTTCCTCCTCCATGATTTCAAGCACCTTATCCAGAAGCTTAACACCCAGACCCTTCACCACATCTGTTCTCAGACGCTCTATTGCTCTTCTGACTTTAGCTGGACCAGATGGAGAGCCTTCTGGAGAAACAGAGACGGTAAACTCAAGAACATACCATTGTAGGTGATGGTTATATGAAGTTAGGATTAAACCAAAGCATCCCAACCTGTTGGTATTTCCTGGAGCGAAAGGTTCTCTGCCTCTTCTCTGGATTTCCCGTGAAGCAGCAGGGTGTCCCTGTATCTGCGGTTCAGCTTGAATTCGGGCAGCGTGCTCGGGTCCAATCTGCCTTTTTCCACCTCATGTTCGGAATCTCCACCATCCATCCTCAGAGTCTGAGTCATCATATGGACCAAATCATGCATGTCGCTGGATTCTGTTTTTCTGGTTTATGCACAGAGCAGATTGACATGTAGGTTCATCTGTTTTTCAGTGTGATACTGAAGGAAAGCTCTTCATAATCTCACCTTTCCCTACAGTCTCCCTCTGAGCGCTCTGTTGAGCTTGTAGACGAGCTGCACTCATCTTCATCTGATCTTTGCTCTGCCAGTTTATTGTGCTGGAATATAATAAACCAAACTCATAAAAGAAATATTCAGTAGTGAGTTTTGAAACATTTGCCTTTTCTGAATTATATAAAAATAAAGTCCCACCTAAAAAAAGGCTGACCGTACCTTACTGATGGACTCTGTGGTGGAGTATGAAGCAGATCGAGTAACGGGGACGTTGTGCCGCTCAGCTTTAGCAGAGCTGACATCATATGACGCCCTTCGCACAGCGTTAGGACCTAGGCAAGGTGGAAAACAATCAAACAGGAGTTCCTCTGAATTCATAGCAGTGTAATAACTCAGAGAACATTTCAGTCAAACTGTGAAGGGATCAAAAGTATGTGAAAAATAACTCTCAAACAGAAGTTAAGAACCATTTAAACATGCAATCCTTTTATTAAAACACCACAGAGTAATGGGCAGGTGGTGTTACCTGATTGTCCTGCGCTCTCCTGGGACTGCCTCAGACGTCTTCTCTCTCTTGCAGTCAGAGGTCGTTCCTAAAAAGATAAAATCCCTCTCAATTAAGTGAAATCAATTAATCATACCATGATTAATGAAACCAGCCAAAACCTTTCAAATTAAAGGAAGAATAATCCCAATAAGACAACGATTAAAATGTAGCTCATATTTAATATAAGTATTTGATACATTTTTCATTGGGTATCATTTATTTTGTAAATAACGATTAACAACTGGAATATATGTATGTAAGTATGGATGTATTTGCAGCCATTTGTCAGAGGATGGTAATGAAAAGAAAAAAATATCAAACTGCAGCACAAAGAGTCATAATAGGGTTGCCATAACAACGATTAAATGCTAGGTATATTCCCACCAGCTATTTTGGATGCACCCCTAGAATGAATCTGTCTCTGTCCAACCAGAACATAACTAAATATCAAAGTTTTCCTAAACGGAAACCTTTCCCTTTGGGAAAAGGAGAGACGGTTTGAGCTTCTCAGGAACAAAGACGTCACGCAGCTTCAGAGTGAAAGAAAATACTTTTCCTTAAGGATAATTTCTGAGGGATTTTAAAATACCAAGTAATAACTCATTAAGAGATCAAAGCGAAACAAGCGTCCCATAGAGAATAAGTCATTTGTAGGATAAAATGACTAAAACTAGATTTAAAAGTGTTTTTAAAAGGTAAGGAAGAGCACAGATGAATATCTAGGGGATAACAGAGTCATTCTCACTTGTGGTAGAGATAATAATCCGTCGTTGGATGAGCTAACGGATGTGGAAGCTGCTGTCAAAGCCTCTGTGGTCTTCTTGGTCCTCTTTTTCCTCTCCACAGCTGCAGCCTCTATGGGAGGTTGAGGTAAAGGTCTTGGAGCTGCCAACTTGAACTAGTCAAAGATGTTGCAAGATAACAAAGATAGATTAAAAACTATAATCACACTTGTTTTCATATTTCATATTTGCTTTCTGGAGTTTAGAGTCGCTTTTCAGAAAACACACAGATATTCAGTTCTGGACAAAATTTCAGTCAATTTATTAAAAAAAAGTATAATTGCACTTTCCCAGTAGGAGCTCTGTTATATATTGATTTGTGACATTTTATACCATGTTTACCTGTTTACTTTCCTCTTTAGTTGGATCTGAAAGCCTCCCCCGCCTGTGTGGCTCTAATCCTGGCGGCTCTGAAAGGACTTGGGGATTTTGGCAAAAAATTGTTTGATCCTGTTTAGGTGCAACGGCAGATGTTTCTTTTTCAACAGGCACCTATTAAAACACAATAAAAGTATTACTAAAGTACAAGAAAAGCATTGTGCTTTCTGTGAATCAGGTATTAGTTTTTCTAAAAGAGCTAGCTGCAATTAAACTCCTCCAAGCCCAGTGTGTGTGCTTTTGGGGGGGGGGCTCTCAGTCTAATCTTGAAGTAGAAACCTCTGCACGACAGCTGAACCTCTTTGGCATCAAGGAGCTAAAGCTTTGCTTATTGGCATCATAATCAAGATTAAATATTTATATATTTTGGACCTGTCAAAATGTATAAAACAAGAATTTATTTTATGGAAGTAAACAAATATTCGACTTAACTTTTGATTAATTGCTAATTAGGTTGACATTTTTTTAACCCGATAAATTGATAAAATTGATTTATAATGAATTTCTTTTAACCTTGCAATGTTACTGCCACCCAGTAGAGGGTGTCGCTGTTTATTCCTAAACAGAGCCTGTGTGGTGTTTGCAAGAGAAGTAATGCTGCATTGGAGGCATGCTAGATGAGAAGCATGTCAACTGAAAGTCCTGTCCTTATTTATCTTTTTTAATGGTGGCTAGGATGTAGAATGGACTTTATGTGGCTCTGTTGGTAAATATAAACACTGGATGAACTCCTTAAACCAGGGGTGTCAAACTGGTTCCAGAAAGGGCAGTGTGGCTGCTGCCTTTCTTTCCAACCAAGCAGTAGCACACCAGACTCCATTCATCTCATTAAGTCATCAGGTTAAGACTGAACACACTTGATGAGATGAATGGAGTCTGGTGTGCTACTGCTTGGTTGGAAAGAAAGGCAGCAGCCACACGGCCCTTTCTGGAACCAGTTT
>JAUZNJ010064219.1:0-11118 GCA_034780135.1 Jordanella pulchra
TTCCTTTCCTTTCCTTTCCTTTCCTTTCCTTTCCTTTCCTTTCCTTTCCTTTCCTTTCCTTTCCTTTCCTTTCCTCCAACTGAGAATGGGTGAATCCTTGCTCAAGCAGAAGAAATCGTGCCGCAGGATCCTATATTTAGCCCCTGGTTTGATCAGAAGAGTCTCTCCTCTCCTCTCTGCAGCACTCAGCTCTGCTCAGTCAATTACAGATCTGGATACATGTGTTGTTTCTTGTTTTTCTCCCTCATCTGACAGCAGCAGAGGGCGTGTTGGCTTCTACTTCTTCTGATATTTCTCACACATGGTAATTTTGGTTTTGTGGTGAGATTTGAACAAGAAGAACATGCTTCTGCAACGTTTTTTTTTAAACCGGTTTTTATATCTGATAGATCTACAATCATAAGCTGAGTTGGTTTCAGCTGCTGTGCTGAAACTCCAAATTATCAAACCTCAAAGCATAACAACACAATACTTTAAAAATACTTTCGACCACACAAAAAAAAAAACGGTTTCAACTTTTCATTGATTTCCTCATATTCCAATGTTGTTTTGTTATGAAAGCCCATTTAATGGTCTGCATGGATTTAGTAGATTAATCTATAAGTTAACCGTCTACATAACCTCAGCGTAAAGTAAAGCAAAAGGCATCCAACAATAATGGACAGTCAATGGGTGGAAAGTAATTATTCTTTGCTTGCTGACATAGCAAAAGAAGAAGGAGGAATAAATAAATGTGAACAAGCCAACTAACACAACATTTAAGAGTGTTATCCAATATCCAGTGTATCAAAACAGAAAGGAAAGAAACAAAGAAAATCAGCTTCATGAAAAATCTTATTATCTAATAGTATTTGACGCAGTGTGGGTAGGCAGAGATCCTAATCCAGAGGACTTATTGGTGGCAGACTAAGGACCCATAAAGGAGAGCTTTTTGGGGATTTGATTATCTAGTTGGAGCCTTAAACCTCTTTGGGTTTGGAAACTAAGCAAAGGTTCAGGAGCATAACAGGTCTTAATTAAGCAGTTTTCAGTGAGCAAGACGATCTAATGAGGGGCTACCTTTATTTGTAGATGTTTACTTCTGAGGTCCAAAAACTGAGAAAAATAAGAACCTAATAGTGAGAATGAATTACTGACAGATTTGGATAAATACACACGGTCAAGTTAAGTCTGTAATGTGAAATAGTGCCTCACAAAATATCTGTTGCACTTTAAAAAAAAAAACTTTAATCTTCTCTTTTATAGTGTCTGCAGTTGACAGGGCACCACAGTATAGGAGAACATAAATGTTAAGTGAAAGAACAGTCATAAATGGTTTTTAATAAAGAAAAAAGAAAAATAATAATCTGAAAAGTGTGGCATTTATTTGTTTTACACCAGCAACGATCAATCCTTTATACAACAACATTTTGTTACAAATCTTTACAAATCTAGACACTGGGATCATTATACCATTCTTTCATCTTCTTTAAAAAAATAGCTCAAGCTGAGAAATATTGATTTTTCCAAGTCTCGAAAAAAAAAGGACTAGGTTGTTTCTAAGCTTTAGTTGGTTTCCTAATTGCCATTCAATTAAGTTTATTTATATAGAGCCAATCACAACACACTTCATCTCAACTCACTTTTCAAAGACAATTCAAACAGATCCTATAGTCAGATTGTTTTTCTTTATAAGGAAAACCAATTGATTGCATTGAGTCATTGACCCGCAGGACATGCTCCTGTTAGATGAGCATGTGGCAACAGTACGGTAGATATTCACTTGCATTTTGTGGTTGATTCTACAGCAATCCCTCACACCAAGCATGCATGGCCTGTTAGTTTAACCCTAGTCTCAGTCTCAGGACTTTCACAGTCTTTGAAAGGTCCATCTTAATCAGCAACCATCAGCTTCCCTCCTGGTAGAAAGGCCTCTTTCAGCACGGTCCTGCACCCATGTTTCATGATGTTCATGGGAGGTTTAAAGCGATACGCAAGGTACATTTTCTAACACATATAAAGCTTTTTCTGCAGGCCAGAAAGTTTGATCTTGGTCCCATATGACCAGTGTTTGCCAAGACCTGTGCATGGCTTCTAGAAAACTGCAAACTGATGTTTTAATTGCTATTTAAACAATTTCTTTCTTCCTGCTTCTTTTCCGATAAACCAGAATGTGCATCATTAGTAGTTTTCACATATGCCTATATTTAAAAAAAACTGTGGAGCCTCTGCAGTTGGTTATAACATGAGTACAATATTAAGGTTACAATGTGTTCAGGGGATTAAGTTGAAAAAAGCCCAGTTCCTTATATTTACCATCTATTAATATTTATTACAATTCTCTCTATAAGTGTAACCTAACCTTGTTTTCTCAGATTGCTTTGCAGTATACAGCTGCTGCTGACAATGCTGAGTTTGCAGCCTTTCTTGCACACCATTAGCCTTTTGATTCATCCTTCCACCATCTGGAAGGAAGCACACATGCATCTGCCTTTATAGAACAGCCAAGAGGAACATCCTCTCAATGAACGAGCTTGTCACGGGCCAAGGACCCCCATCACAGACTGGAAAAAGCAAGTGGGAAACTTTGAGGATTATATTTTCTGAAAGGAAACTGAAAAAAGGGTTAAAAGATATAGTTATGCATGTCAATCTATGCACAATTGTACATTTTCTGCTTTATACAAATACGGACAAACGTGCATAAACATGACACAACTAAACGCCGCTCACAGCTTTAACCATATACAGGATTTTAGGGTCTTATCTGGTGTCTGGCCTTATGTCACATAGTAGATCTAATCTACTAAGGATGAAAGGGAAAAAAATACATGCACATCCACCGTATTAGTTTTCTCACTAAACACAATGCTGGCATGCCTTTTTGAATATGAATATCCAAGTTTAGTGCTAGAGAAGAAAAATGACTGATTCCGTTTATGTCAAAGATCCTATTATGCTGATAAATATTACAAGTCCTGCAAATATACATCTTTATATATCTAATAATAGGCAGCATATCATTCACCATGACCTACTTATAGTCACTTTAGTGAAGATGTATAGCTGAGAGACAATATCTTCAGAGAGGCTTTAATTCCACCAATAATAAGCTGCGGTATTTAATTGCTTCACTGTGAGACATTTAAACTGATCACATGCAGCTTCCCCTGCTGCTAAACTCATTTCATCTTTGTAACATTCAACATCATCTTTGTTGTGACTCTTTGCCATTCAGTTTTTTTTCCCCTTCATAACTATCTAAGAGGAACCTTGCAAAATACATTTGCAGTTGTTTTTTTTTGCCTGACACTTAAGCGGTATTTTATTTTAGAGTATTGTGTGTATATTTTCACACGAGTACTACATATCCGGACTGATGGCAGCTTAGATTACTGCTTGCTTTTGCTAACTTCACAGTTATTGAAAGGGTGTATTTTTAACTGAAACACTTGTCTGTATGTTCCAAAATATTCAATTTTAAAAATCTTTTTTTGTTGGAGTGATGCCCTCTTCCTCATTGATTGGCAGTTAACAGGGGACTCATTTATTTTAGTTAAGATCTCTTTTGTTCAGAGGTTCTCAGAACGTTTTCACCAAAACTAGTTTATCTCTGGGACACAGAACCGATCTCCTTCCTGATTGGTTTGATGACTCAACATCCTCATGGTGGTTACACTAGCTGCACTGACAGCATGAAACATCTGAAAATTGCCACAAAGAATTAACCATAACAAAGTCCACAATTGTCCTCCGATATAGAGACTGATTTCTTTAGGTTTTCCAGTCACCAAAGAAGTGGAGCATTTGACACGTTGTAATAAAGAGTGAAGACATTATTTTTGGGCTCTTTCCATATAGTAAAGCATTACTATTAAACAGCACTGCTAAATTTCATAATACAAGTAATATTAGGTAGAGATTCATCAATCAGGCTTTTCAGCTTTCGATCTGTTTTGTTTTCTCCAGACACACTAAACGCAGAACCTCGTGAAAGAAAAGGAAAACGCCTAAATGTTCTTTGATATGGATGATACATTAGAATCCAACGGCAAATAAAGAAATGATTATAGTATCCAAAGTTAGACAATGTTGATCAGAAAATGCATTGAGCTAAATGCTCCTATATGAAACTGTTACCGATTGAAGCCTGTAGGAGTTCTAGTGCATCTTTATTACTAATATTTATCATATGTTAAGAAAAGCATGAAATAAAAACACAATGACATTGATATTTATAAACACATCCAAATATTTATTTATTCAGCTCCTGTTCCTTGATGCTTAGGTCGGTCAGTGCCAGAGCAGAAAACATGCAGAGCAGCCAGAGTGAAGAGAAATCCCTACTAAGACCCTTTTTACTTTCCAAAGAAGCCACCATAAGCAATGACTACTGGCTGCATCTTTCCATGTAAATACTATATGCAGTTTCACCAGTCTGAGCTTAAGGTACCAAAAGCACATTGAAGCTTATAAGCAAGAGCCGTTTACTTTTGTTCTGCGTCATGTGTTTTCTGTTTTGTCTTGATGTCGTGACACAGTTCCCCATAAACATGAATGTGCTTAACTGGCATTTTTTATTTATCAAAAATGTATAGACAGTCATGAACACTATATTGAGTGAAAATATCAAAAGAATAGCTCCATACCACAGAAATAAATAAAAAAAACTATTTTACATTAACATGCAGACTCCTTGACGGGATTATTCAACAAATAGCAGTGAGATTATGGAGTAAGTTCCACTTCTGCTTCTTTTATTTAGAGCACATTGTATTTTAGCTAGAGGGCTTCTGTGTCAGGTTTGAGTTTTACTGAAATCCTATTTTATTAATAGTAAAGAATGTCTTTAGATTCTGTGGTTATATGAGGAAATATTAAAAAAGCAAATGAGGAAATATTGCTGCGTCAGAATCCAAATTGTGAAACATTGCAATTCCCTTTTAAACCGTCGGTGAAAAAAAAGTTTCTCATTGTTCCAACTGATCTCTCCCTCGCTTTAACTTTTATTCACTTCTCTTTTATTCCCCTCTGTCCACGGCGTCCGTGTCTTCTCTAAAAAGTTAGATTTTAGTTTTTGTCTCTCTTCCTGTCTCTCCGTTTCACCTCTGACCCGCTGTCTCCCTTTTGCAATGATTCACACCCACTTTCATTTCCTTTTCATCTGCAAGAGGAAGTCTCGTCTTTGAGCTGCACAAAGTCAATCCCCCAGGGAGTTACTTCCCGTCAGTAGATGAAAGATCCAGCTCAAAATGTCTCTGGAAGCTGAAGGAACCAAAAACAGGGCATTTTTAATCTGGAGGAAGAGACGAGTTGTTGAAAGCTAATGTAAAAATAAGTAAAAACCGGCGGTGAATCATTCTTATTTTTTAGTGGAGGTGATCTTTTTAGCTTGTGTCTGATGATTTAAGGTTCACCTGCTCTCCAGATGGCAATAAGAAATATCTACTGTTATTACCATGAAAACCGTCATTTAAGCGTATAGCTAAGTTGATGTGGTTTGTCAATCACACCTGTGTCATTTCTGCCATGTTTCTTTCTTACCTCTCCTGGTCTCTCTTGGCTTGATTAATACAGCAGTGCCTCCAGCTGCAGTTCATATTTTACCTTTTCCATAAATACCTAGGTGTTGCAACAGTCTAACCCTTCACAATAAACTGTCACCTTCTGTAAGTCTTTGCTTTAAATATTCTTATAGTCAACTCTAACTGGGAAGTGGTTTGAATTGCGTAGAAATGTAAGCCAAAACCAACAGCCCTCTGAGGAGGTCCTCTTAGTTGCTATGACAGATCTGCTCATGTCTTTTGAAACAACAACGTTCACATCTTTACCTTATAATCTGTGAGTTATTTTGTCTTATATTCATAAACCATCGGTTTCCAAAGCTCGGATCAGTGGTTTGCTTAGTTTGGAGAACCAACCGAGGCTCGCAAACAGCTTTCTAATCAAACCTGCTAATCTTATTACTTTTGCTTTTAACCTGCTAAACAATAAGCCAAACAAAATAATTAAAAACTGCCTGTCCAAACATGAAAGGGCATTACACAGTTTGTCACAACCAAAAGGATCTTGTTTAGGATTGAAAACCTGATAAGTTCTGAATAAATATATGTCATTACCCAGTGGAGACACTGAGTGTATGTTATAGATCTGCTCTCAGTGGGTCAACAGCTTATAATGAACTCCACCAACTGATCAGATACAGATTCCAGTTAATGAATATTTGTTTGAAGAAACCAGTTAAAGGGTTTAACTGGTTAAATAGTTTCTTCTGATTGTAATACTTCTTGTTTCCTAATATTTAATGTGTTATACAAAGATAATTTAGATTAATAGTTAGAACTTTGTCACATTTTATCTACTGGAATGTTTTTTTATTATGAGCAAATATTTAATCAGATTATTTTAATTTCCATTAACTACTTAATTAGATCAATAACAGCTATTTTTAGTTTTTGTTAGGGTTTTTAGTAAAGACTAATTTAGTCTTTAAATCCCTAAATGAAACTTTGGAGTCAATCTTTATATTTTTAAAAGCCTGAGATCCAATCGGTGCATCACCTTCTGGAAAGATCTTTCTCATTGCACTTCTACTTATATTTAGGTTGATAACAGATCAAAGAATCTTCATATACGAATTGAAGTGTTTTGAGTTTGATTTGATTAGTGTTATAGAAAAAAATGTCATTATGTATTCATAACATGTTTATGAAATTAACAGAAAATTAATACATACACGCAAAACAACAAAAACAAACAAACAAAACAACAGATGTTCAATTAAACTTTATAGAGTGTATTTTTATATTGTATAACTCCCTGATCTGTTTCATGGAGTTACTAAAGATGTGTTGCACAATAAAAAGGGGTGATGTAGTTGCGCGTAAATGTTTCTTCTGTAGCTCCACGGTTGTGACTCAGGCCTTCTGGCCTTCTAACAGAGAACAAGTGTCCTTCAGGGCCAAGAAATTCTCTGCTGCTTCAGAGAAAATTTCCAGCTCTGGTCTCACAAGTTGGTCTTCTTTGTTTCTGATTCAGATGATCATTCTTTCTGGGTAGTTATTTTACAACCAATTGTTAGAATTTGTTTCTGCTCTCTCTGTGATGGCTTTTGATTTTACATCTCAACATGATCATTTAACAAATAATGTTTTTGCCAAGTTTTATGGGAGTGAGAGTGGATTTTTTTTTAGGGCAAACACAAATAGGGGAATAACAATAACCCCCTGATATGAATAAAAACAGATGTCTCTGAATATTAATAACCACATGAATCAGAATTTAAACAACAGGATGGTACTCTGTCCATCTGTCCTGTTCTTTGACTTTACTCCAACATATTTGACTTTGTGGAGCCATTTACGTCTGTTCCATAGAAGCAACTATAACACTGTGCAGTAGACACAGCATCACACTTATAGGTTTGTCTGGAAAACCCTAAGATAGTTCATGAAATGATCATTGTAGAGCTAGAAACTGGTAAGGCTTCACTGTATTACTGTAAAGGATATATATCCTTTAAGGCTGTGGGAGGAAATGAGGAATTACATTATATAGACTATTCAGTAATAGTCCCCAGATATTACGTTAAAAGTATAAAATAAATCATTGATAAAACTGTAATCAAAGAACATGAATTTGCTCAGCTTAAAAAAAGCCTCATGTGTGTCATTTTGTGACTCCCTGCTCTGCTCTCAGTCCAACTAATCCTAACTTTAGCAGCTAGAAAAAATAAACAACACACACAAACACCAACCATATGATTTGATTATTTCAGTCACTGTTCATGCTAATATCGATCATAATGCGGATCCTAGAACCGAAACATCACCACACACAGATCCGGCTCCAGCAGCTCGGCTCCAGGGGTTCCTGTTCCTCGTCATCTAAGGAGAAGAGTCTCCTCCATTTTGTTCTCCTGACAGTGAAAATAGACACTGGATCATTATTGGAAACAATGTCTGGTTATTTTTGGCATCTTAAAGGTTATCAGGATTCTCTGTTTGCTACAAGATCTTTCTACCTCCTGATTTGTTGTTACTTTCAAACTTTTACATCCTTGTAGGAAAAAAAAATCCTTATTAATATGTAAAAGCCAATTTTAATAGATTTTTTCCCTGTAAACACTGTGTTTCTCTATGAAAGATCTGTAAATTATAATTAAACTGCCACCTGCTGCAGTATCTCTTAGTATAGCTCTGGAATGAGCTATATGTAGTGAGGATGTAGTTCTTGGTTTGATTTCTGACAAGATAACCTTTGCTGCGTACTCCTCCCACTTTTTGCCTTTTTCCTGAAAGGTAACAATCAGTTAAGTCCATTAGTGCATTAAAAAACCACTATGAGAAAAACAGCTTCCATCATAATGATAAGAATTTAAATCCTCCTAAATGAATGATAAGGAATGTGTTTTTCCCAGATGTGTTGAACAAAGACCCTTTGATCCGTTGGCTCTCAGTAATACATAGAGATTGCACATCCTTATTCTCTTTTGGACGGTTTCTATGTTGTGCAAAGTGCACAAAAGCAATTTCAGCATTTGTCAGTGAGAATATTTCAAAGACATTCCTTTCAACGGAGAGAAATGCTTTTTGATGACGGTGCAGAGTTTCTGCACCCAGAAATCCTTGCTTGTCTTGTAGCCAAACGGCAACTTTGTTTCACTATAGTAAACAGTGAGCGCAAATTGAAAATATATAAATGATTGCTGTAAGGCGGTAAAGCATTTCTCTCAATCCAGATTTACAAAGAAATATAAAAGGATTTGTGTCTACCTCTAATGTATTCTTCAGCAAGCAATTTTCAGAAACAGTGTCTTTTTTTTTTGTTTGAAGGAAATGTTGAAAAAGACTTAGAGGCTGTTCATATAGATTATTGCCAAAAAGTTAAGATCGTGAATCAGTTGGTTTTGTGGCAAAACAAGAAAGTCTTAAATGTTAAAACAGTGGATCTTAAACCGTTCATAAGTACTAAGTCAGATCATATTATTTACTCCATTTTCTATGTTATTATCTAAAAAAAAGAAGCATGAGTTCATCATTTTCAGCTAATCAAATACAAAAGCTGTCAGCAGTGGAGAAGGTGTGACATCCAAAGAGCTAGCTTAGCTATGACTGAAAGCGGCAACAAAAAGACAAAAGAACACCAGGAAGTGTTGTCATCCTCTGCATAGAGACATCGGATTCAGCATCATGGTCGATACAAACAACATGTAGCTGTCGCTTTGATCGACTTGTCTTTGAAAGCTCCATGTTTGGGTAACAGAGAACATAAGGAACCTTCTTTACGTTTAACACTTCTTCTGACCTACAAAAAAAAACCAAAAAAAAAACAGAAGAAGAAATTTCTCAAACTCATATAAAATATTCACTCAGGTGTGTGTTTATTTACTTTTTAATCTATCATATCTTACCAGCGATTAAGAGTTTAGTTTATTGCTGAATGGCCAATATGATCAAATGGAATTATGTGAGATAATATGACTGAATTTTTCCCTTTCAGGAGAATTTACTTTCAAACAATAAGTTATTATTATGTGCATTCTGCAATTATGTAGAATTATAGGTTTTATCCTGCATCAACATTTGATTTTGAATAAAGGGATGACTCTTGCATTTTTTTCTGATAGTCATTAGTCCAATAGGGTTATGTGTCCAGAAATCTGTTTATATAATTACCCTGCAGTGTTTAAAATGCTTCATTCAGCTTATGTAGAATATATTATGTTAAAAACAAGCCTATCATATCCCATAAATGTAAAAAAAAAATCAAAACAGCGTTTTTTTTTAAGGTCTAAACATTTTTTAGAATTATTTAACATGACTCTTATTCCACCAAACAGAGAAATTAAGATGCGCACACATAAGGTTTGATCCGCAGTCTCCCTCTTTAACAGAGAAGCAAAATGACAAGCTACAGTTTTGTGGTGGCTTTATTGTTGCATTCAAGCATAGTTTCACACTTGTCTAACTAGCTGTGTTATGTTGAGGGATTTACAAGAAGAAACCATAAAAGGAAATAAACCAAAAATAAGAAATATGAAACACCTACATAAAACTAACTCAGTAAACTGTAGCCACTAAATATTTACACATTCAAATCCTTACAAAACATTTCTAAGAACAAGAGAACAAATCAAATTTAGCTCTCCCATTTGCTGCACGTCCTGTTGAGGAGACACGGCCCAAAGAGCTTCATAACTAATCAGGTACATTGGTAAACTAATAACAGGAATAAATGGAAATAAACAGGACCTCATTCTGAACAGTCAGCCCCTCTGCTTTAAAGAAATGTGTCTAAAAATGTGAAAAAACAAAACAACTTTTACTCGATCATGAAATGTCTTTTGTGAGAAGAACACAAATTTGCTAAACAAGTTTATTTCCTTTAGTTTCTGTTCCTTGTTATAGATGACACAGATTAGTGGTGGACTATTACTTTGTTAAGTAATACAGCACAAAAAAAGGAGGTGAGCAAACTATACCGATCATTTCCTGATGACTAACCACTCTCTTCTTTATTCACACACTACACTCGCAGTTTCTGCACACACAGTACGCCTACCCACAGAAACACACATTCTGAAGCTGTGCTTTGCATAGTTCTAAGCTTAGTGCTGTTGGGTAGCCTCTTAAACAGTCAACCTCACCCTGACCTGGCTTCTGCGTCAGCGGGTATAGAGACAGTTTAGTAGAAACAGTTAGGACTCATTGACCTCCACTCTTCCTGAGAGCAAAAATAACCGCTGGACCTCTCAGACACACAATGAAGGATTTTAATTCCATACTGTAGCTGCATTATGTCATGCACTGAGTTTTTTTGTTAATGATTCTTAATACTTTTTTGCGTTGAAAATATTGACTTTGTGTCTAAGACTTGTGTGTACAGTAAGGACGGCAAGATCATACTGCTGGATCTTATTCATATTTTACGCACTGGGGCTGTTTGTGATTTCATTAAGGAATCTGTGATGTATTTAACCATCTTTATTTGAACAATATGATAGAGGGGCGGTTCTAGAGGGGTGGCAACGTGAGGCAATACCAACGCATAGCCAATCATGGGCCACCCCCTGTTGCCAACCCTATCAGGTGATTTATATATATATATCTATATAGATATATATAGATATATATATAT
>JAUZNJ010064219.1:11218-27056 GCA_034780135.1 Jordanella pulchra
TATATATATCTATATATATTATAGGGGAGAGTTTGTCTCTGCAGTCACCTTGTAGTCTTCTCTAAAGATAGTTCAACCCACTTATATAGTATGTAGAACCATAATTTAATTTAAACGCCACTAATGCATAAATATGCGCATAGGTTTATTAGCAAGGAGTCTAATTAAAATGTATTTGCAAAAGATAGATGTTGTGCGTGTTCATTTTCCTCTTGGTTTATTTTGATCAGCATAGACTGACCACAACATGTTTTTGGTGTCTATCTGTTTTGAGCCGCCCCTGCCTGACCACCCCATGAACATTTTCAGGAACCACCACTGGTCAGGCACCACGCTAATGTGGCCACCTCTGGAAATCTCTTTAAAACATCTCTAGAACTGCCACTGAATATGCTTACAGCATTTAGATTGGTTGATCAATGTTTCCCAAAAGTTTATGTTCCCTTACCAAGTCTGTATCTGCCAGCTTTTGCCCATTTCTACTAAGACAACAAGATAAACAGCCAACATATTGCTTTCATCTATTTGTGTTTTCTCATTAGACAGATGAGAACAATATATTAAGTAAAGCTGGGTAATGCAAAAACAAGGTCAAAGATGACCTGGTGTGCTGAGATCTGAAACTCTGTGGGGATGTCTTTCACTCTTCCTTATATTGGTGTTTCCCAAAGATGATCTTCAGGCTGGCCTTGTTTCACATGTCTCTCTTCTAATTCCTCTTTTTTATGGTTACTTATGGTGTAGGGATTAAAGTGTTATGATGCATTACCACCAGAAACCGGAACAGAGGCAGGATGAGGGTAAGAAGCATCAAGGACCTGTACTATTGAATAAAAAAGATGTTAAAGGGGTTTTTCTTGAGCTCTTTTGGATTATTTCTGTAATGCATAAGTCCAATATTGTACTTTTAGGACTTTTTCACAAAATGTTCTTTTCCACCAATAAATGTCTTGACAATAAAGCATGACATATTGTAAAGTTTCCTTTTTCCAGACAAACATTACGTCTGTTTATTGACATTTCATTATATGTTTTCATTTCAGTTTTGTGTAAGTGTGTGTGAAAGTGAGATGGGATGTACGTGTCTGACTACAGCAGGGTTACTGCTTTCACAGCTTTAGGAAAAACTTGGTTTTAGGTCTATTTGTTTTGGATTAAATGTTTCTAAATCATGGAAGTGAGACAAACAGCACATTGTCGGTATGGGTGGGGTCTGTGGAAACGTATCTCACACTTTTCTGGACTTGTGCATAAACTGAATCCACATCTGACAGACGGCATCCCTGGAGCTTCTCTGCATCAGATTAATGACATCTTCTCTGTAGAGGGTCTCATCACAACTAGATATGAGACCCACTAGAGTGGCGTCACAGCAGGATGGGGATGAAGTGGGACTTCTCATTAAGCTGATTTCAAATAAGGAAGATTGTACAGTTTTACTTTTATTTCATTTTATTTTTTTTCCTTTTATTTGTTTTTGTGTTCCTGGTTGTAAAGTTTACCAGAGGTAGGGAAGACAAAAAAAAAAAACAGTATCCCATTAAATATGCTTGAGTTTATGAGCAACTTTCTACACTAAAGGTTATCAGCAGACCTCAGGTGTTTTTTATGGCAGAAAAGTGTTCTGGCAGTTCTGTTAATCAGCATTATGAGTTATTTCTTGTAAACTTTCTACTTTTCAGATGAGTTTTTCAAATTATGTAAATGAGTTTTGAAAAATGTTTTATTCAAGGGGAAAAATCCAAAGAATAAAAGTCAATGTCTTATCTTAAAAACAAAGTAAAGGTATTTTTCGGTGACTTAACTCTAGCACATTCCAGTGTTCTTATTGCTGCTGACAATGTATTAATTCCTGATGTGCAAACTGAAAAGCCTTTTTTGATTGTCTACATTATCTGAAATTGTAATTATGGATCTATGACCGCTGCTTTGGCTTTATCTAAACTTTAAAATGCATCTATGTAAAGCTTGACAAAATCAGAAAAGCGATGCATATACATTCTGATAGTTTGTGCTCCAGCTTATATGATTCAGGGGGATTAGTCACTTTCACAGTTGATGTCAAGGTGGGAAGAGGTTACCTGCTAATTACCTGTTAATGTGAATCAGTTCAGACTGAGAGAACATTTACAGTTGAACATACATGGTTGTGTGGCTTGATAAGCAGAGTAATACAAGCATAAGTCCTAAAAATCATAATGCATTGTTTCCCAATACGTACGTGATTCAGCTTTAATTGCTTGATGTGACAATTTTATACTGTTATAATTATTTGAAAGTTGTTACTTTTTCAGAGTTTATCAACAATAAAATGTTAAAAAAAAGTATGTCTGTGCTTGGTATTATGGTTTATCTGTTAGTGACAATAAGTTCTGCAATTGTTTTGATTAATTTTGTCCTACAATTATTTGAATGGTACTTTATAAATAGCTGCACTGTTGTCTGTAAGCTGTATCTGTATTTTTAACCCATGAAGCCTAAATTATTTGGTTTCAGTCTCCACTATATGAACATGGTCTAGAAATAAAGCTGACTGATCTTTTGATGATGGTAAGACACTTATAAATGGGAACTATATTTTGTATATTGCGGAGTTATATTTACTTAAGCTAGGGGTTCGGCACCGCTCATCCAGTATTCATGCGCTAGTATTGCTATGGTTACCAGATGCCTTTCCTTTTCAAAGTAAAGCGTCCAAAGCTCCATAGCAACCACTGACAGATAAACAGCTGTGAAGTTTGTGCGCGTTAAATGTCAATTGGAGCGACCTCGTCTTTTTTCTGCTTGTTTATTTTTTCCTGTTTTTCATCTTAGCTGTTAAAGGACATGTCAAGACGTAAAGATGAAGGAAAACTTGAGGGTTTCACCGTCAAGGCCCTCATGAAGAACTCAGTGGAAGCAGGGCCTCCATCTACAGGGCTGTTTCAGCGGCGGCCGATCGAACCCACCACCTTCCGGGCGTATTATGACAGCAGAGGGCTCCCTATCGCTTTGGACTACAACAGCACAGGCAGAAAAATAGCGTGGAAGGTGGACATAGAGAAACTGGACTACCAGCACTACCTGCCGCTGCTTTTTGATGGCCTCCGTGAGACCGAATACCCTTACGACTTCCTCGCCCAGCAGGGGATTCTTGAAATGCTGAGCCGCGGAGGCCCCAAGATCCTCTCCGCCCTGCCAATGCTCATCATGCCTATCAGGAACGCCATGAACACTAAGAACCAGAAGGTGATGTTCTCCACTCTGAAAATCCTGCAGCATCTGGTGGTGTCGGCTGACGGCGTGGGGCTGGCTTTGGTGCCTTACTTAAAGCACATCCTGCCCGTTTTTAACCTCTTCAAGAACAAGAAGAGGAACCTGGGAGATGCTATTGAGAGCGGAAAAGTGACCATCGGCGACATGATCGAGGAGACTCTGCGGATACTGGAATACTACGGTGGTCCGGAGGCCTACAAACAAATAAAATCTATGATCCCTACCTATAGCTCTATATGAACAGGAGCTCCTGGACTGTTGACTTCACTTTATGTTGCTCATTGGAAATTTGCTTCCGGAGTTTTTGTTCTAAATATATCTACTGACAAATAAAACCATTAAGTCAGTGTTGCAGTGATTGATTTATACAATTTCTTTGTCATTTATTTCATGCTTTAAACTACATAACTTGTTGCTGTGGAGTGAAAATTTTTTGCATACACTATTCAGACAATTTTAAGGTTACATTTCATTCAATAGGACATTCCTGCCCTATCCAGGGCTGGATTCAGGGAGATATGGGGGCCATTTATTGCTGCACCATTAATTCAAAAACAGATTTTTTTTATTTGGATTTGCAGAAATTACAACCATCAAATAAACATACCAAAATATCTTTCATTGTTGTATTAATTTTGCTCTAAAATTCTGCCTTGAAAAAATAGCCTTTGATTGATCTAAAGATGCAAATTTACCTTTATTGTGAAGAAATCAGTAAAACATATACAGATAAAATAAATAGACATACAAATTGCATTTTTCTTTTAAATATTTTTTATGCTCACCCATCATAAAAATATAACTATACTGATAAAGCTTATAACTTAATAATTTGTTACATTATAGATAACTGCTATGAATAACTTAATAGATAAATAAACAGATGAATAAAGCACATGTTGAGAAGACATTTTTTATCAACCAAATAGTCTACTGTTTAAATTTTGTTTAAAGATACTTTATCATGCACAAGGGAAATTAGTTTTTAAGTATATATAAAACAAAAATAACCAAATTTGATTTGTAAGCATGCTTAACTAGACTTTTCAGATGTCATTAAAAATTACAAATAATGTGTACCCGTATTTCCTTTTTTTTAAGCTGTAGCTGAAAAACAGCAAAAACAATAGTTGCTTAGGTGCTTATGGATGTAATGTCAGCATGTGTGAGAAATGTACAGGTCATAACAGCTTTTAGTAGCACATAAAATAGGTTCTGAACATTAGAAAAAAAGTTATGAAATTTGAAAAAAAGGAATATCATTGGGGCATCTTTGTGTTAACATGACCAGAACTAAACATGTAAATACATAGAAACATATAAAACAGTTTTTAAGGTTGTTACATATAAATATTATTTCACCTGGTTATTCTAAAAATAGATTAGGTAAAATAGTATTATGCAGTCTGACAGCAGCAAAAACCTTTTTTCAGTCATCACTTACGTATCAATGTTCTTACTATTAAGTTCTAATAAGGTTTTGTAGACAGTAGCTCAATCACAGTGTGTCTGGGATGGCTTTGGGCACATTCTCTCTTCATTGCTCTCTGTGGGGATTTTTTTATATCTGATACAAGTCCTAGTAATGTATTTTGCAAAACTAATATCCTCCAGTAGATCTTTGCTGTTTAAAGCTTTGAATGTTTCAGATAGATATACAAGGTTGTGTTGTAGCCCATCAGAGATCACCAGAGCAGTATGGTGAGATCCCTGCAGTATGAGCTGAACCACCAGAGATACAGATAGAAAAGCCCCTATCAGGCTAAAAATGTGTCTATAATCATGTCGCGAGATCAGCTTAGATCTCCACTGCTGTTGATGCAGAGGAATCAAATTCAAGGGACTCTTTCCACCTCAATAGGGAGCGTTCTTCTCCATGCATTTTCTTCTTGCTCACAGTGAACTCCATGATCTTGAACTGATCGCTATCTGACACTCATGTGATGATGATGTTGCGGACTGACTGTGCAGCAGGAGACTTAGCACACATCTTTGGTTAAGGTTAGGTGTTGATGAGTTCAGCCAGTCCAGAGCCCAATTGCACAGAGAAACTGTGATGTGTAGATCATGATGAGTGTGGGTAGATTTACAAAACCAGTCAAAAAAATGAACAACATCGGTGTTCTTCAGGTCCACTGCGTAGTGAAGTAGACAAAATACCGTTTTGTGTTTTAATGTTTTGCCTTGAAGGGACTGTATGTTTTTCTAGTAAAGCAGAAAAAATGGACAGAAATAGAGCACATAGTTTATAAATACACTTAATATTTTATATGTAATGGTTTTTGTCAGTATGCATTTATAAATATTGTTTATTTCCCTTCTCACACCTCAGCTCACATTACTGTATCTTTCCCTTCTTCAACTCTTATAATGGATACTTTCCTATATTTAGATGAATCTGGAAGAAATAAATGAACATATGGCATCTTGGCATCTTCCTTACATATATATTTATATATCTACAAAGTATGGTGTAAAAATGATTCATCATTTTATACTGTAAATAATGTGTGAAAATGCACAAAGCTCAGAGAAACAAAAGACTGTGAAACAAACATAGTGAGTGATCCAAAGCTCTTGGTGTTGTCGCGCTGTTAAACCTTCACGCTTTGAGATTTTCTCTTTCTAAAAACCAGGTTATTAATATAATTTTGTCCTACAAATGTGACTATAAAATTTGTTTAATGTTAAGTTAGATAAATTAACAATTGTTTAAAAATATTTTGATAAAGCATCTATGAATTCTCATTAATTTTATTTTTCACAGCACGTTAGATGAAGTGAAAACCTAATAAATGCAACATTTAATTAAATTATTTACATAATAAATACACATAGAGCCATATGAAAAAACCATTAAACATGTTCCATTACCTTTTGTGTTTAACTTAAAAAAATAAATAAAGGCAGATCTATATTGGTGTTGACTCAGTGCTTTCTACCTTCAGTTCTTTCTGCAGATCTGTGAAGAGATCGGTAACAAAAAAAAAAAAACCAAAATAAAAACCTTTTTCTGACAAGGACAGGAGCTGAGTCATGCTTATTGATGAGGTTGTTCAGCTCCAGGTCAGGTATGATTATTCACCTTCTTCTTTTCTTCAGAGACAAAACCACTCTCCACTCTTCATCAGTAATATGTATCATTTTCAGACCCAAATACTGAATCATTATCTAATTAATTTGTTCAGGCTTATAATTATTTTGGCTTCAGACATGATGACAAATGCTGCTCCAGACAGGGTACTTCATTACCAAGCTCTGCATAACGTTATGAATCGAGAAAAATATATTTGTCGGTAAAGAGAAAAGAAAAATCTGAATCCATTCTCTGAGCCAAAGGGTAAAAGCAAAAATATCATAATTATGTAAATACAGGCTAAAGTATTATGTTGACTCTTTAGATTAGGTTCTTTGAAGCTCCTTTGGATGCTTCTCTCAATACTTGCTTTCTGTTCATGGGGATTTTCTCTATTATTCCATACTCTCTCCATTTTCTTACAGATTTAGCAGGAACACAGCTCCATGCTGTTTCTAATACAGTTGTGCCATTTGCACAGTGAATTATTTACAAGATCTTATTTTTTTCTCTTTAAATTTCAAAACAAAGAGGGAGGTGTATGTGTCTTCGGGAAACAACCTTAAATATCAGTCGTTCTTGCCTCTTCAGGGTAAATAAACCAAATCACATTGACTAACCTCCCTAACTACAATAAACACGAGAAAACAAGTGACAAATTCATTGTCGGACGTTGAAGATACTGGCTTCATGAGTGAAGTGTGGCTAAATGGGATGATCTTATACTTCCTTTCCTCTTGCATAACCAATTCGCATAGGTCCGCTTCTGGCTCTACCAACCACAGAGAGGAAACAAACATACATCTTTCAAAATCTACTGCCTTACAACAGTCATAACTAATGAACTATTGTTTTATAACTTAAGAACATAACTTATTTCCTGACCTCTCTGGTCATGATCTTTATAGATTCTCTCTAATCAACCTCCAAGCCCTTTAAACATCTTTATCTTCACTAACATTAAATTACACAGTTGGATTCTTTTTCCTAATTGAAATCTGAGGTTAGCTGGACGCACTCTGGATTTTATTATAGTTTTTCTCAAACATTTAGATACCTTCTCTGGTAACATGCCTCGTTTTCTCCGAACTCAACACACAATTAAAAAGAAAACAAGCACAAAAACCCCTCTGCTCTCCTGGAAAATCAAACTTTACTTTCAAACCATTCTGAATTCCTCTCAGAGTGCTATTTTGTTTGCAAATGACTCACACTAAACATTTATTGAACAAACGTTAATGAGAACCATCTGAACACTGATGAGGTCAGTGTAAAACACTGATGAATGAAAATCCCAAATCATGACTAAGAGATTTTTCTCTTGAGTTATACACCTGCTGCAGGTAGTATGTCAAATTAACAATTGAAAATATTAGTTTCTATTATACTCTACAATACCCTTCAATCTCAGAAAACACAAAACAATATATGTTATAAATGTTGCAGTATATTTTATTTTTCCCACAAAAAATACATCCAACCATTTAAATGTGAACATAGAGCTAAACATTCAAGAAATTAACATTTAATGTACCCGAGGTAACAATAAAACACAGAAACTATGCTGCACCCTTCCACCTATTCCAGTTTTAGCCTCCATTATGCTTAAATGCATGCATGTTTTTTAGAACTACTTGTAGATAAAAGCAGGAGTTGTGCTTTTAGTTTAGCAGCACTTCATGAGTTAAATGTTGTGAACATTGTGTCCACTTCTTTGTGTGTAACAGTTGAGAAAAACTGAAGAGGGTATCAGACTCAGTGGGGCTCCAGCCATAGATAATAATACGTAGACACCCCGCCGGACCCTGCTGGCAGCAAGGCTGATGTGCCTATAGAGCGGCCATCTTGGGTCGGACCATAATTCAGACACCTGCTGTCAGAATGAATAAGAGGCACGTCAAAGATAATATCACAATAATCTCTTACATGTCACAACCCCTAAAAAGACTAAAATTAAATTTATAATGACATTTCAGTTAGATTACACATATTTATTCGGATTAAAAAAAAATTGAAACTGAAGTCCAACTGGATGAGACCCATGCAAGCAGCTTTATACTATATATATTTATAGTTTTTATATATATTATATATTTTTATAAAGTAACAGTGAAACATCAAGATGATCTATCGTAAAATCCTGCTTATGAAAGGTAATTCCACTGGATCTGGTTTTTAGTCTTCTTTTATTTATTTGTTTATAGGCGGAATAATAGTCAGAATAAATTCATTCTGAGAGGTTAGCTATGGAAGTTTTCTAACAGCAATATCAAATCCAAATTAAATATTAAATTAAAAATCACATAAGTCAGTTGTTCCCATATAGCCCATGAAACGCTGATATTTTCAGTCAGCCAATTCATCTGGAAATCGGTTGAGAGTTCACTAGATTCAGTGTTCGAAATCATAAAGTAGGGTTAGTCTTAATTGACTTGTATTGTCACTGACTGAGGCTTGGTCTGACCTAAGATGGCCGCTCTGTCGGCATGCCTCTCACCGAAGACGGGTCCATCCATCCATCCATCCATCCATCCATCCATCCATCCATCCATCCATCCATCCATCCATCCATCCATCCATCCATCTTCTCCCTCTTCATTAATCAGGGTCACGTTGGCGTCGGTGACTATCTCCAGCAGTCTATGGTGAACGGCTGGGTACAGCCTGTACAGGATGGCGGTTCAACGCAGTGCAACACAGAGGCATACAACCATGCACTCACACCTAGGACAATTTAGAGATGCCTATTAACCTAACAGTCATGTTTTTAGACTTTGGATGGAAGCCAGAGTACTGGAGAGAACCCACAGATGCACGGCGAGAACATGCAAACTCCATGCAGAAAGGCTCTGAGGAATCAAACTATTTCTCAACGTTTTCCAAAGTTAGAACTAAAGTTAGAAACTGCTGGATATTTGTGTTTATTATAACAATTAGATGAAGTGGCAAATGTTAAGTTAGGGATGCCAAATTCTGACAGAAAAGGAATAATCACATAATAAATTTGCCTGTCTGAGCTTTGCTTAATTATACGATGGAGAGATGTATTAATAAAAAACATTCAGTTTAAAGACAATACAAATTCTTGTTCCTGTAGTCTCTCCCTGTTTTCCTCATTTACTCATATTTCCCCTTCATTTCGTCTCCAGACTATTTTGGCAGAGGGACTAATCTGCTGTCAGTGTGTGCAACTCTAATTACAGTGGAAGTCCTCCGCTGGTTGGTCTGTGCATGCCAATGCTTACAGCTGGAACCCCAGTGCTGTCAATGTGATGATGGAAAACTAGGTCTCTCATCTTCTTAATCACACATGTGAAGTTAACTGGGAGAGGAAGGTGTTGATTAAACAGATTGTTGGAGATGAGAAAAAGAGACCTGATTTAATGTGCTGTTCAGATCTCCCTTAAAATGTGCCAGAAAAAAAAGAACATTGATGGCAATCCAGGTTATTTTGAAGGTGGCCCTGGTCTGATTGAAGTGACAAAGAACTGAAAAGGCAAGGAAAAGGTGGAAGGACCTGATTGGACAGCAGAGTTTACCTGAAAAAAACCCAAAAACAGACAGGAACACATAAATAATCGCAAGATCAAAAGAGATTTGTAACAGATTAAGTTTATATAAGGGCGAACATCTGGGAACAGGTTTAAAACAAAAAAGGAAATTAAAACTATGACATAATAAGGAGAGACAAAAGCTTCAAACACTCATCTAAAGTGTTTATATTGTTTTACACAGGTAATGAGGGGAAAATGACTCAATCCCCCAAACTAAAATTAATATGGGACAAAGTACCTCTAAAACAGATTAACAAAAGTGTCCTTGCCAAATGTTCAGGCATTCATCTTGATGGAAGCAGTTTTTATGTTTTTAGAAGTTTAAGCCATTTATGCAAGTGTTTCTTTTGTTATGTCAGCAGGGTTTGAGTATGCGATTTGAATAAAAGTAAACAACAATGATGAAATAATGTGGAAAAAGGTCTGCTTTGCATTATCTGCACTTGATCTGTAAACAGCAACGGTATCAGTGATTCTCGGAAATTGCGCATTCCAGCATCTGGTTTTTATCTGCTGCTAAGGAAAACAACACAAACTGTCGGAGAAACAGGGACCTGATCCATAACATCTTAGTTGTTTTTTATCCATTTAATTCCTACATCAGCAAAAATAATCCATCATAGATTCATGTATTTTTATTTTTTAAGGGGAGGTCTTAAAGTCATGTGGATGGGTGCATATTACAATATGATATTATGATGTTCAGTATAATTATTTTGTAGAATGTATGAGTAAAAAGCCAGGAGAAGGGTTGTTTTCCTCCTCAGGAGGATTTTTTTAAAGCTGTGGGCATATGACAGCAAGGACAACAATGCACAGAGTGTGCAGAAACAAGAATCTGCATTTTTGCATCTCTAATCATGAAAGAAAACAGAGCTTCTTGCAATAAACAGCATGCATGAAGCGGAGATTTATGTATGCATTCAATATAATCTCAGAAAAATGCATGAAGGCAACCCTGCATGAAGGCAACCCTGCATGAAGGCAACCCTGCATGAAGGCAACCCTGCTAGAACTTGTCCAACTAGCAAAAATACAGAGCTTTGAACTAATATCTTTGAGCACAGTGAGTAAGTGTTTCCAGATCAGTGGAAGTAGTTTTATTAGCTGGATCTCCTGTCGTGGATTACTCAGTGTTGCATGATAGTGATTGTGTATATATGTGAGAAAGATTGCGCTCAGTGGAGAGGGGGTGGTAGCAAATCCCTTCATTCAGCAGCTGTTGTTTGATATGTCATTCATTTAAAACAGTGTCTGACAGAGAGGAACAAAGGATGCTCGAAAGAAGATACTAGAAGATGATGGAAAGCAACATTAGGAGTAAAGATAAGAAATGTCAAACCTTTTTGTTAAACAAATATTTCAAATTATCAAGACAGTCAGTTAATACCAGACAAAGAACCTAGTTAGCGGTAAGTTCATACAAAAGAAAAAGCTTTTCGAAATAGGATTTCCCTGACTGATAAATTATAAAAGAATTATTACTTCTAAATAGAATCCATTAACTGTATTCAACCACAGTTTTTCTAAATATTTATTTTAATTTCACTCATCACAACCGAGCCTGATTACTGCCAACTAAATCCGTCCGAAAATATGACATGGCTTTAAAATCTCAAAGAGCAACACATCATACCATGATTTAAGGAAATTAAAAAACTTGAAAATTTGATAAGTTTACATCCCATTAATTATTTTATAAAGGTAACACACACTAAAGCTAAGCATGGGGGTGGTGGTGTAATGGTTGGAGACTTCTTTACTGCTTTTAGGCTTTTAGGTCAAATGCTAAAGTTGATGGAACCATTGATTGTGACCTTAAACCCAAGAACTGTTGGATTGAGGAGATGGAAATGTCCATCTCTGGATTCCTCAAAAAAAGAAATGATAAAGGCGCAGACATCTACAGCCTTCGATGCTGTGCATGGAGGCACAGATTCACTGTCCTTTCTGATAGCAAACCTCCGCAGCGTTCTCAAGTCTTGTGTTACCTTTAATACATTTCTTCCCTGCATGCATCTGTCTTCAAGACACTCCTGAAGACCAAGCTTTTCACAATATATACTTATCTTTTCATTAACTTGACAACTTTCCCTGCAGCTGTTGAAGAACATGTTGCTTCCACCACCATGATTTTTTGCAGAGGTGGGGTTCTAAGGCCAACATGCTGTGTTGTATTATGACTCACATATTTAGCATGTAAGCCGAAAATGTAACTTTTCTTCTCATCTGATAAGTGAACCATCTTCACCTACCTGAGCAGTGGATCTATGTAGCTCCTCCACACAACCAAAAGACCTCCTGGCTGCTTTTCAATGCTATTTTTTGTTTCATAGCAATGTTCTGTGTCACTGTATCACTGCTCTGCAGGCTGAGTTTCTCTGCGTCTTTCTATTGCTGCTTGATCTGAGGCTATGAAAGAACAGCTTTATTTCTACTGAGATTACATTACACACAGATGGGCTCCATTAACTAATACAGTGACTTCTGCAGGTCATTGCTTATACCTGATTTCATTGTGAGGTAAAAATATGTCTCTGTATCACATTTCTTTACAAAGAATGTTTGCACATCTGGACATCTACCCTTAGGCAGCACTGTATAACCTTGTGACATTTTATGGTTTGAGATAAAAATAAAATCAATTTTGACCATTTGTGCTCAGGTTTCTGCAGTTTTTACCTGAGAAAGTATTTGCTGATGTGTCTTTAGCAGCAAATAGAAAGCAGAGGGGAAGAGAGTGTCACTGATTTCAGGAAGTATTTAACATTACATAAAGCAATCAAAGTATTGGACATTTTTAACTTACTTAACTCATAATGAGTACATGATGTTCTGGAGTAAAGTTTCAGATAAGTCTTCATTTTTGAGAGAATAATTTTCATATCTGAAGTCCACCGTTTAATCAAACATGGACAGACTCTATTTTTTTTGCAGGTGCATGCAATCCTTCTAATATTTCTTCTGTCTTTCAGATTGATGAGAGTAATGCTTTTTAGAAGTGAAACATAATCTGTTGTTTTTGTCTGGTAGAGCAGGCATTTGCGCTGCCGATCCCACAAGAGACTGGTCCATAACTGACTCTATGCCAGGTCTTCCACAAACTATTGATTCTCTGGTGCACTTTAGCTGTAACCCAACTCCCTTCCTCCCCATCAATCACCCCCCCCGCATCCCTCTGCTACACCCAAACTGGCCTTCCAGGGTACTGGGTCTAACTGGAAAGTATTGATCTTGATCTTGGCACGGCCAATCTTATTACGTTGTGTTTTATGAGTCAGTGGATGGAGGTTTTATTGTTTTAGTTGGTCACATCTGGTTTTCTGGTGATGGACTTAATGAGGTCAGAGCAGGGGGATACGAGGCGGAAGGGAGGCAGAAAGAAAAAAAACCCAAAGGGAACACTGGGATTGGGAGAAAGAGGGAGTGATGTGTTAGACGAGAGAGTTTAATCGATACACTAAAGCATGACATCATCCTTTAACCGGTCAGGAGAGACACCAGGCACTCTGCCAATAAGCGACAACTACCAGACCTCCATCATGAATCATTAATGTCATCCGCTCATCCATCCTTCTACGCTGGCTGAGTCTGGTCTAAAGTTACAGGCTGGGGCACCTTCAGCCCGAGCTGCATGTTTGTCAACAACAACAGAGAATCTTAATACTGTTATGCTAAAGGTTCATAGCTTAGGCCACAGCTAGGTGAGTATTATCCACATTGGAAGGATGTTGGTTTGGACTGAAATAAAGGAAATATGACAATTTTGAAAATAACAGCGGATTTCTATTTCACTTGGTGCCTTTTTGGTTTATTTAAGCAGAAAAATAAATAGGAAATGTTTTAAAGGAAATATTTGGATTAAAAAATTTTCCTTACATTTTTTTTGTAAGAAACTACCTTTTTTAAGGAACTACTTTAGCTCTTAAAACAGAGCTTTTTTTTCTGTCTTCATTTTCTTTTATTAGTTTTCTCTTGAATTTTTCCAATCTTAGTTGCTTTTCTTCTCTTGCATCTACTTGTTATTTGTTCCTTTGAAAGGAAATGATAAACATGTGGATTAGTCAAACAGTGTAAAGTATTTTGAATGTAAAAGAGGATTTAATGCAGACATGCCCAAAGTCAGTCCTCAAGGGCTGTTGTCCTGCAGGTTTTAAAGGTTTTCCTGCTTCAGCACAGCTGATTTGTAATTGATAGCTGATTAACAGGCTTTTTCTGAACTGCAATCACCAGAATCAGCTGTGCTGAATCTGATGAAACCTCTAAAACCTGCAGGACAGAGGCCTTCGAGGACCGACTCTGGGTATGCCGTAGATGGATCTGGTTAAAGAAACATTCTGGACTTATCTAAGGATGCTGCAACCTGTGGCAAAAACACAGAACTGCAGCATTCTTCTGATGGTTCTCCTAACTCATGCTTGTAGTTGAAGTTTTCTTTACTGATTTTTTTTTTCACCTAACCTGGAGTTTCTATTAGTGTCGGTGTTGAACTGGATGCTGGTCGCTTCTGAGTATCCACAAAATCCAATTGCTTGCTAGATTGGACCCATTGGATGTTACATAAGCAGACAGGGCATTAGCTTCTAACCCCAAATACATTCATAAAAATAGGCAACAGGCCGAACTACTGAGGTCTCAGTGTGCTCATCAAATTATGTTTTTGTCAAGGGTTAAATAGAAAGGGTATTTTAAAGATAATTTTAAGTAAAAACTTACAAAATGTCTGTTTAAGTAATAAAACAAAGAAAGAATAGGTCAAATCATTTCTGCACACAAGGGGATATTTGGCATTACTAACCTGCTTCCTTATTTGTGCCTTGTCATTGAATGTAAATTGGAAAAACTGTAAGGTTTTGGGAGACATACATAATGACAACTTTTACTCAGTTTTTCACACATTCCGTGTCATTGCTTTTACATCATTTTTAAAGAAGTTTATCACTCTATCTATTAAGCATTGTAATGACTCGCTGTAATTTTCATTTATCACTGGTAGTTTATTTTTAGATGCTCTAGATATTTGAAATGATTTGACACGGTGAGAACGAATTTAACGTGCACACTAAGCATTACACATTCAGTCAACAAACCTATTAGATGACAAACAAGAGACGTCCTTCAGCTCCTACGGCTGACCGCCAGACAAAACATCCAATCTTGTCTGGAGGTCATTCATTTAAAAACAATCTCACATGGGTGCAGACTCTCAGGTGCTAAAGGTGGACGATGTGCACACGCTAAGCAGACATAAGCAGACAGGCTGAAAGAGAGAGTCTGTGAATGGATAAAAGGAAAACAGGTGAAGTTAATTTGTACTCCTCCTGTCTGAAGGTGAATCGGTTTTCTATGAAGTATTCATGAGTAAGGAGAACTCTTTTGTTACCCATTGCTGACTGCTGTTTGACTCTAATGACCCAAACTCGTCCAAGCTGATCCACATCCTTTCTGTGCCATTGATGTGAAGAAGGAAACTCAAGGTCAAAGAATATAAAACATAAACAGATGTAGTGCTGTGTGATGTGAGAAAGCAACTGCTCCCTTAGAGATTGCTTCTTTTTTTGCTTTTTTGTCATCATTAACACGAGAGAAAGGAAACATTGGAATATTGAATATTTTCAAATTCTTCCTGCTCATAGATACCTTTTTGCTTCGTCTCTTACTATTTCTTGAATTATGAACCCTGACCTTAACTCAGGAAGTTGAGCATTGTTCTGCATGGGTTGTTGATATGTAGTAGGAGTAATTTTGCTGAGCCAATTTTACTTATTTAATTTAACAAAGGATGCAATCTAAAATCACAATTTCAAACCTACTTTTTGTATTTTCTTAGGCTAACCTTACTTGATATCTAATTGTTAAAGTAAAATAAATAAAGTAAAAATTCAATTCAATTCAATTCAGTTTATTTATATAGCGCCAAATCACAACACATGTCATCTCAAGGCACTTCACA
>JAUZNJ010064230.1:0-43381 GCA_034780135.1 Jordanella pulchra
TCCTGGAAGACGATGGTTCCCCAACATCCTTCCAGTTTTTAATGATGCGTTGGACAGTTCTTAACCCAATTCTAGTATTTTCTGCAATCTCCTTAGATGTTTCCTCTGCTTGATGCATGCCAATGATTCAACCCTTCTTAAACAGACTAACGTCTTTTCTAGGACCACAGGATGTGTCTTTTGCCATGGTTGTTTAAGAAATGATGAGTTACTCATTGCATCAGCTGGGGTTGAATAACTTGTTGCCAGCGGAAAAATAATCGCCTGTGCAGTACTTATCCAATAGGAGGCTTGTACCTATTTGCTTAGTTAAATCCAGGTGGCGACTTTTATTTTGGACAGATAGTGTCAGTGACAGATTTACTGGAGTTTTTCCAGCCATACAATACTGCTGCACACTGCTGGTAAGCTTGCTAGATGGTGGCTTGAACACTTTTATGAAATCAAATGTTGCCCCTAGACACTTAGACCTGTTTTGCTCTTCAAATACCTTTAGTGTCCAAAATCATCCCTCTCTGTCATTTATGCCTTGATTCTGTGCTTCCTGATTAATTGGTTCTTATTGTGAGGCTTTGTAAAATCAAATTAATAGATAATAGAGAAAACATCAATGTAATCATGTTTAAGCCATAATGTTTTAGTCACGGCTCTTTTTTTCTATTTAGGATTAAAGAAATTTGGACATGTTACAGAGTAATTATTCTTAACCCATTTTGGTGGTCGAATATTTTCATTTTCTCTCATTATTCTCAATAAAGTAACTTCAGAATGATTAAGATATTGGCAGACTATAAAGGCTAAAAATTGCTTTTCTCTCTGGAAGTGATTTGGACAGATTTATAATCAGGTGGTGAAATTCCACATTTCTTTCACTCCAAACACATCCAACTCCCTTGGGAAGCAGGTGGAACGGAGGGCGGATCGGATCCACACCTGTGGTGAAAATGCTGGAGGTGTGACAACTTTTCCTCACTCTATGTGGGAAGAAACGCTACCGATAATTTACACACCTGCAATGTGGACGGTTCTCTGGGCTGTAGGATCAGCATTTTTGTTGTTGTTGTTTTTGCTTTGTCCAGAAGAATCAGCCAGAGTGAGCTCTGCTGAATACGTGACTGAGTGTTTAAATCGGTGCGCTTTGACTGGAGCGCAGAGGAGCTTCCTGATATCTATTGATGTTTAATTGGACCAGCGTGTGTGAGGAGCTGCTCTCCAGATGTGTGGAGGATCGTTGCAGGCGTGCTGCTGCTCTGGGAGCCATGATCTCATAAATCTGTTTTAAACTACTATAAAGTGTCTGACAGCTTCTGGAGCTCATGTCAGTATATTAATAGCATTTTTTCCCTCTTTTACTTTTGGATGTTAGAGTGAGCCAGTTGTGCAGCAAAATTGACTTCTGACCTTTTACACTTTAGCTGATGACCCAGATCTTAAAAGAGGTCAAACAGCGCTCTGATGGGACAGCTGTTTTCTCCTGCTGCTCAAATGTCCACGCTCTCTCTCCATCTCTGTAATCATACATCAGCCCTTAACTGAAGGCTTCTAATGCAGAACCAGGACAGCCGCAGAAGTTTTTTAGTCTTAAACCAAGAGGCTTCATTCACTCCATTCGGCCTTCTTTCTTCTTCCTCTTCACCTCTTTTGTGCACCCCAGCATCTTCAAATGTTTGACCCCAGGTATTTAAGGCCATCCACTGTCGGTACCCAGCTGGAGTCCCTCAGCCTCACTTTTCAAAAAATATGCAAACAATAAGATATCGGTGGTTCTCAGAACTCGAGGACCACAGTTGATATACGATCAAAAACATTTAATCCTTAATTCTGTTTATTTTTAATGGGAGGATTGGTTTAATAGTCCTGTTATTTCCATTGCTGTGTCTTTCTTGGACAGGGACGCCTTTGGAGCTGATGGTTACTTTTTATATCTCCGCTTCTCTCTGTACATCTGGTTCTGTCTCCTTGAACCCCAGCTGGCAGATGGCCGATCACACTGAGCCTGGTTCTGCTGGAGGTTTCTTCCTGTTAAAAGGGAGTTTTTCCTCTCCGCTGTCGCTGCATGCATGCTCACTGTGAGGAGTCAATGAGTCGATGCAATCAGCTGGTTTTCCTTAGATATAAAACTTTGAACCATTCTGATTGTGATCTGATTGATCTGTCTCTGTAAAGTGCCTTGAGATGACGTGTTGTCAATAAATAAACTGATCTGAATCGATTTAACAATAATGTTGAAGCTAGGAGGCTAATTGAGTGATCAACAAAATAACAAACTATGACTTTACTAAGGTTACACAAGGCAGAAGCTTTTCCAGTAAGAATCAAGTTTCTTCATCAATATGATTGAAAACTGACACTTTGGCACCAAAAGGAGTCAAAATGAGGTTAGATGTGCTGTTTCAGCGTGCTCCAACACTCTTCAGGCTGTATGTGAACTCCTGGGATCAGTTAAGTGAGACTGAAGGTTTGGAACAAGGTGTCGGAGGTGTGTGTTGGGGGGTGTTGCTCGGAGCGATTACAGGCAGCAGGTATTCTCGGTTTTCTGCTTCTCCCCTTTCTCTGGCAAACATAAAAGCATGTCATCTCATGTGCTGAAAGCTTTCCGTGTTCAACTGCGATGTGGGGGGAAAAGGTGACGGTAGAGAGACGGGGAGAAAGGGTTCACGGCTCTGTGCCTTATTTATGAGGTCAGCTGGGCTGTAAGAATGCAACTGTTTGTTTCAGACCCTGACCTCCTTAGGGAATACAAAGAAGCAGACCAGTCTAGCATGTGCACACACAAGCACACACACACAAGTTTCCTTTTCTCCACTTCAAACACACACACCGGCTCATGCTTTTTCAGATAAACACATACAGTCGCTCTCCGTCTGTCTGCAGGGAAGGAAGTGCCGTTGCTCTGATGGATGTCGGTACCATTGGCTAGACACCCACCCCGCCTTCCCTGCATTTCTCTCTCTCAGTCTTTCTGCTTCCATCAATGCCCATTGTGCCTGTTTACCAGATTACAGTCCACAGCGCTTTGATGGAATTAGGCCTGTTAAAGCTGGGCTTACTTTACTTTGCAGACCGAAACAGGAAGAAAGATATTCAGTGTCCTGCAGTGAACTCACAACCTCGGGCTGTGCACAGCCTGAAATCTGTTGCATTTTTTAATGGCAGGTGTGAAAGCTTTTCATCTCCAAAAGGTGCTTTGAACGGAGTCGATCCATTTGGTCTTTTCAATCCTTCGGTGACGTTAATAGTTGATCTCCTCAAAGCTCTGCTGCAACACAGTAATCAGTGTGTAAGGTATGAAACATGAAAAGGGATCAAATATAAACTAAATTCCTTCGAAACTGTAGTACAAAGCTTAAAAATGGGCACAAATACACTTGATCTTGATTTTTTTTTACCAAGATTTTGTGTTTCCCAGGCTTCCAAAGCCATGATTCCTGCCGGTAGAGGACAATGCTAACCCCTATTTACAGTAAACGAGATCCTAGCTCCATTCACACAGCTCAACAACTCCGAAAACACAATTAGGCAGCTGAATGTCTGTAACTTCTTTTTAAATTAAGGATACAAGCATTTTCAGCCGTCATATTTTGTTGGTTAAACAAATGGATTTGAACTTTAATGTTTTATTAGCTCGTTAGTGAAAGTCCCTGAAGGTCCCAAGGGTGTCTCTGTTTCTAGATATCAATATAGATGTAGAAATCTTTATTTAACTCAGATCAAAGAAAATAAAATCAGATTAAGAGGCATTTAGATTGCACAAAAAAGTTGCTTCATACTTGCGATGCGAAAAGATTAAAGTAAAACCTGTTGTATTGAATAGCTGTTGCTGAAAGAAGACATACAAACCGGAAAATATTTATACACACTTGTGAGTTTAATCTTAGATGCTTTACTTTTCATATATGGGATATAAATGTTTTAATATTAGTTTTAGCTGATTCATTTACTGGGGCTATGTTTTTTTTTATTCTCTTCTTTTTCATTGCAACTCTTGTGCAATTGAGGCAAATTGATTACATGATTGGTTAAAATGGAAACAAAACACCTGCTGAGCCATGCTTTTTATTATTGTAAACATATTCATCAAATGATGAAATGGAAATCTTTACAAATAGAAGCAGACAACTTTAGTTACTGGAACATTTAGGTTATAAAGATTGCCTAAAAGATATGAATATATACACTGCTCAAAGAAATAAGGGAAACACTCAAATAACACATCCTAGATCTAAATGAGTTAAATATTCTCATTAAATACTTCAAAAGTTCAATGGAAATCAAAATCATTCACCAATAGAGGCCTCGAAGTGGAGTCAAACACAGAATTAAAACACACTACAGATCCAACTTCGATGTAATGTCCTTAAAACAGGTCAAAATGAGGCTTGGTATCTTGTGGAGCCTCCATGTGCCTGTATGAGCTACCTACAATGCCTGAGCTTGCTCCTAATGAGGTGGGGGATGGTCTCCTGAGGGATCTTCACCCAGTCATGGACTAAAGCATCTCAACTCCTGGACAGTCTGTGGTGGCCTTGGTGGATGGATCGAGACGTGATGTTCCAGATGTGCTGAATCAGATTCAGGTCTGGGGAATGGACGAGCCAGACCATAGCTGCAATGCCTTCATTTTGCAGGAGCTGCTGAAAAACTTCAGCCACATGAGGTTTAGCATGGTCCTGCATTCAGAGGAACCACGGGCCAACTGCACTAGCTTATGATCTCACAAGGGGTCTGAGGATCTCATCTCGGTACCTAATTGCAGTCATGCTACTTCTGGCGACCACATGAAATGCCACAGAAATATGCCAACCCACACCATTACTGACCCTCTGCCAAACTGGTCATACTGACGGATGTTAGCAGCAGATCCCTCTCCACGTTGTCTCCAGACTCTGTCATGTCTGTCACATGGGCTCAGTGTGAACCTGCACAATCTGTGAAGAGCACAGGGTGCCGGTGGAAAATTGGCCAATCCTGCTGTTCTCTGTCAAATGCCAAGCTTCCTGCACAATGTTTGGACTGTAAGCACAACCCGAATCTGTGAACGTCAGACCCTCATACCATCCTCATGGAGTTGGTTTCTAACCATTTGTGTAGACACGTGTACATTTGTGGCCTGCTGGGGGTAATTTAGCAGGGCTCTGGCAGTGCTCCTCTTATTCCTCGTTTGACAAAAGGTGGAGATAGCGGTCCTGCTGGTGGATTGTTGCCCTCCCACTGCCTCCTCCACATCTCCTGGTGTACTGCTCTGTCTCCTGGTTGCGCCTCCAGCCTCTGGACAGTATGCTGACAGACACAACAAACTTTCTTGCCACCACTCACATTGATGTACCATCCTGCATGAGCTGCACTACCTGAGCCACTTGTGTGGGCTGTAGAATCCCTCTTATGCTACTATAAGTGTGAAAGCACCACCAACATTCAAAAGTGACCAAAACATCAACCAGAAAGCATAGGTACTAAGAAGTGGTCTGTGGTCCCCACCTGCAGAACCCTTCCTTTCAGAGTGTACTGCTAATTTCCAATAATTTCTGCCTGTTGTCAATTCCTTTTGCACAGCATGTGAAATCAATCGTCAATCAGTATTGCTTCCTAAGTGGACAGTTTGATTTCACAGAGCTTTGATTTAATTGAAGCTATATTGTGTTGTTTACATGTTCTCTTTATTTTTTTAGTAGTGTGCTTCTAAAATTTTGTTCTATTTTCATTGCCTAAGAACCTATTAACCTTTGTAGTACTGACATAACTCATCATGTGGCTATATAAATCAATAACTGCTCTCTTTTAACCTCCGTCCTGCATAGTTTAACTCATGACAATGAACTTCTGCAGTATTTGATCTTTTCGTAGAGTCTAAGACAAAATGAACCAGACAATGTTTAACTGCAGCTGCCGTCACCAGATATCAACACACGTGAAAGTGAAATTTAAGGAAACCACTTTCTAAAGTCCTTGGATTTAAGGGTCAGGACAAATGATAGAAATTATTTCAGTGCAGCTGGAGCTGCTTGAGTTTAAAGGACTAATTATTCGGAGAAGAACTTTTAAATTCCTGGACAGAGTGCTGGTCTGTTAGGTCTCCAAATTGCTCCCACTTAGACAACTTTTTTTCTGACCACACCTTCATGAAATCAGAATATGTAGAAACTCCATATAAATAATTCCATTAATTTATTTCAGAAATATTTGATTAATCCCAAATGGAAATTAAATTCCCATAGTATATTAAGTATACATAATGGTATCTCAACCCAGATACTTTAGGATTTTCCATACTGTTAGTCATCTTTTAGATGAATATGTAGATGTACTTGTACTTCTTTTTATCATAAAGTGTTGTATATGTTTTGACTTTGAATGAGGAAATAAATATCACAAGGCTTAAAACTGTAAAATATAACAGAAAGTCGCATCAGAAATAGTGAGAAAACAAAAACATCATCAGCATATATGTAGACTTTTGCATTTTATTTTTTTTATTATTTAAATGAGCACTATAAGTAATGATTCTAATAATAAGCTTCAAGTAGATGGTGATTTGTCAGTGTTTGTTTGAGTGCATGCCAGCGGGGGCGTTTGGGTGTGCTCATGTTGCTGTGGCGTTGCTGGGATGTCATAGGCCTTTTATCCAGCCCTGAGATATGTGGAACTGCATCTTCATCCCCTCCTTTATGCTGCTCTGCTCTCTGCGCTCTCCTGTGGACCTAGTGACCCCTCATCCTATTTGTTGTGTTTTCTTAATGTTGGATCACAATGCCCTGCCCCTTTGACCTCTTCCAACAACGAGGAAGTTAATAGTTTTCCTCCCATCAGGCTTCCAGCTACTCATCTAACCAATCATTGTAGAGTATCAAGGCTTCATTCAAGCCAAAATATAAATGATACAGGTTTGTAAAGAAGTAGTCTTCAAGCACATTTTATTGAGCAGTCAGGTTTGGAACTGACTCCAACTTTTTTTTCTCCCAACAACAGCAGCGGTGTTAGTTGCCAGTGGCAGCAATAGCTATGGCGATGGAAGGCCATAAAGGCATTGTCGATTTAAAGGATTTTTAGGGAACAGACGGGGCCAGGAGACAAAGCGAGAACGGGGAATACACTCGTGCAAGGATGCCTGGCAACATCAAGATCACATGAGGTCGCATGTAGTGATCGTTGGGTGTAAAGTCATGAATCTGGACTCAAATGATCCAAAAACAGACCAATATAAAGCAGCAGCTGCACCAATGTGTTTGATTGTGAACCAAAAAATATGATTCCTTTGAATTAATTTCATTCCCTTAAAAAAAACAACAACAACAAAAAAAACAACCTGTTAATCTCAAAAGAAACAGGTGTTTTTTAATGAGTTCATGTTATTGGCTTCAGGCAGGAAGGATCTCCTGTAGTGTTCAGTCTTATAGCAGATCTGGAGAAGCATTTGACTAGAGACACATTTTTTTTTCTTATGTTTGATGATGATGATGATGCTCAGGTTAATTATAAAGCAGAGCTCCAGAAAGGATTGCTACATTTCTTTAAATATGGACCAATACCTACTAGGGTGAAATTAAATAGATGTAACAGACCTTCTGAAATAAGCCTAAAAGACCCAAAAGTCTTTACATTTTAATTAAAAAGTTATATGGTTCAGTTGAATTCATTTATCACTTCATAGTCCCCACTGTGGAACTATAAAGGAATAACTTTTTTAACAGAAGACTTTTGATTCAATTTCTCTTATATTAGTGGAAAAAAAGATAAAAGTCAGACAATCTTCTGCCTAGGTTTTCTGTCCACAGACTCAAAATATCAGTATCTAATTATTTTGAAGATATTTTTTAGGTCCCAAAACTTGATATTTTTAAAAAAACATATGAATCAGCAGATGAATTTTTAGAGTTTTAGTGTAATTGGAATAACATTGTGACCCTTTTATGACTGCAGTACAGTTTAACCATGTTAAGTAAAATCCCAAACTGAGTAAGTTTATAAAAGTGGGACTTTAGCTGCTTCCATTGTTGCTTTGTTTTATGTAGCCACTGTAGGGCCTGTTTATATAAAATATTCTAACAATGGTAGCACTGCATCAGTGTAAAGATGCAGGTCAGAACAGAAGCAGACATTTAAAAATATCATCCTTAAATTAAAATCTTTGTTTTATGATTGCAGTACAGTTTAACCATGTTATTAGTTCAGCACTGTGATAAAGTATAGCCAAACAGGGATCACTTCAGACATATAGAAAGCTGGAGTACCCAGAAAAAATCCACAGATGCACAGGAAGAACAGGTAAACTTAAAGCAGAAAATCCTCTGGGATTAAAACCTGGCAACACATTGCCTGGAAAAACAAGGGTGAGGGGTTTTTGCCCTGGATTTATGGAAGAACAAAATATTTTACAATAGAGGAATTTAACTGTTTCACATTCAGACTGTGTGTAAAACTCAAAAATTTTCTAACCCTCTTTTGGTAAAACATCAGTCCATCTATTTATTTACTTTAAATTGCAACTGGAGTGAGTGACAAGTGTTACAAGACCATTAAGTGTGAGGTATTTGCCGTGAAAATCTATTTTGTTTGGACAGTTTAGCTATTTTCCGATGGTAATGGGGCATGTGGATGCCCAGGTTTTTCAACCATTGGATAGAATAATATATTAGAGCCTGTCAAGTTGCTTAATGTTTTTTAACAGTAGTTAAAAGGTAGAAATCCACAACATTAACACAGTCTATCTCTCTCCAACTGTTAGGTGATATATCGAACGCTACCAAAGTGGCAGTCGCTGGACCCATTTGGGTTGGAGGGGCAGCAGCAGCTGAGGGTAACCAACATCCGGATCCGGCTGTTAAAGCACCAGCAGTGTCCCTGCCAGGCCAAAGCTCTCGCCTCCAGAAGGAAGGCTGTTCCAACTCTACACTTTGCCATCTACGACCTGATAGTGAAAGGAAGCTGCTTCTGCAATGGCCACGCTGAGCAGTGCGTCCCTGCGCCTAAATACCAGCCCACCAGAGACAGGACCAACCATGTGGTAAGGCAAGAGACAGAAAGTTAGTGATAAAGGTGTTTTATAAACGAGGATTTCATTTATGGAAACACGTCTTTCAAACCAACCTGTCTGAATAGATGAAGTAGAAAGAGAAAAAAAAAAGATAAAAAAAACAATACATAAGATAAAAAACAAGGTCTTTGAATAAAATAAATATTTCGAAAGAGAATCCCTGACTCTTCTCAGGAAGTTCACCAAACACCAAAGTTTTGGAATCTTCTACTCAAAGTTTGGGCTTAAATATTAGGTTTGCAGGCAAATATCTTGGCTGTTTCGGTGTATATATCTACATCTAGTGTTTATTCAGGTCATCTTTGTCCTGCAAGGTGTTCTGAACCAAAAAAGTCTCAACAGAATAGATGTGTAAAGTGACAGCTACGATTCAACAGCACTGTGTGCAACTACATTTTTTTTCAGGATCTGATATGGAAAAAAGAAAGGTTTGCTTAAACATGGCTGTAACCTATAATTCACTACCATTACTGCTTCGGATGTACACCATTATAGGCTGTAATAACTGTGTGCAGAAGCTTCTAAGCAACACAGGACGTCCAATAAACACCGAGCACAGTCACAGTTTGTAAGCTCTCCATCAAACTGGAGCTTGTAATCAAGCTTTGTGAGTTTATTCTAAGCTTGGACCCCTGACTGAAAACTATTTAAAGGAACTTTTTATTTCTAGCCAGTAATTACCATCCCACTGCGAATAGACCTGTTTTCAGGACTGCTGCTGATAGCAACACTCTTCCTTTTTCATCTTGTTTAGACAAACTGACACATTTTTCCAGTCTTTGATCATTATCTTGAACTAATCACACCCTGTGGACATTTTTTATTTCGTGTTTTGTTGAAATCAAGATTTTTGGATTAGACACTTCAAGAGCAGTTTTCTTTATGTTGGCTGTGTTGTTTCTAACATTCTCAAGGAGGGGTCACCTTTCCATCTTTTCTGCTTCCTTGCGTCAGATAAAAATCTGCCTTTATGTTTATAACAAGGTCCTGGATTGGAAATATGTGTTTGTTGATGAAGGTGTAAATAGGCAATGTTTTGAGTGTGTCATGGGGGAGATCCTATCAATAGCTAAATCTCCTCAGACACAAATGTAGGACATTTAACTCATCTGTTTTTACTGAAACCAGCAAACATGAAAGTGAAAGTTTTCTTTATAAGCCTTGAAATAACAAAAGGTGTTTATTATAATAAATAATATCTCTGGATCAGCTGTTTGGGATTCTTTTTCTTGTCAGACACCTTAGAAAAATAAACTTTTGTGATACAAATCTGTTTGTTTTTACTTTTACAAACTGCAGCTAACAGGCTATTTTGTTTTTTTTTTCTTACCTGCAGAGGTTTCAAAACCTCCAACTCTGACATTAAAAGAAACCAAAGCCCAACATACCAGACCCAGATAAGCAACTAAAAGGGTTTCATCTCAAATTTGGATGTAGAACAGAACATTTTTGGCATATTTTACATGAGTACACAGGATGATTTATGCATTTCCTTTCCTGAGACGAAAGCTTCTGATATCTGATTTATTGGGCACAACCCTTTAAATCTTAAAATCTGACTATTGCCATGCCAAGAAATTCCAAGTAGCTCTTTGGTTTTCATAAGGATTTCCTTGCTTTGAGGGCAGAAAATCCGGCCTTTAAACCACAGGACTCTAAAACCCTCCATTGCCTGTCAAAATAACTGGTCATAAAGACTCATTATTTGCCCTTTTAACAGAAATGTGTCTTGCTGCATCAAAGATTTCCTTTCCTCATCACATTTCCTCAGGGCGTTGGACCTGTAACGTGAGCCATACCGGACCATTTTGTAAACACATACAGGTTATATAAGTGGCTATTTCCTGCCTATCAGCGTTCTGCGTCGTGCATCCGTGTTAACTGAAAGTTGCTGGTTCTGGCAAAAACCCAAACAAGCAGAGCAGCACAAGACATGAGATGAGAGCAGAGATTAAAACTTATCTCAGGAAGGACAAAAAGGAATGCGTGTTTACTCATTTTTTAAACTGTTTTTAATTCAAATTTCAGGACTCAAAACTCTACCTTTCTCTGTTTTGTAAACTTGACTCATAGCTTTGCCTGTTTTTGTCTACCTCAAGTATTTTTAGGAATGCAGTGTTTTGTCTTCACCGAGTGTGACCACTTGTGCAGTAATCAGCAGAGAAAGTTGCCCCGACAGTCATTACTGCTCAGAGGCTAAGACGAAAAGGGCTCGTTTGTTTGTTGTCCCTCCACAGGGGTTTTGCGGTTCAGGGTGATTACACTGTCTGATGGTTAGCCACAAAGCCAACACACACTCAGTGACATCCACGGTCCGCAACTGTTGCTTTACAAGCAATTAGTCCACTAATTGAGAGTAGCTGTGTTTGGTTTAGCCTCTAAATCCATGCTCTCTTCCTGTCTCTGTCCAAATACTCCAGATTCATAATGCTCACATTTTTTTTCCATGTACATGTGACATCTGATTGATTTCATTACCATCTTTATTGTCTTTCTTAAAGGATAAAGCCAAAAAAAAAAAAAAAAATGGTGAGTGCCATTTGGACTGGAGATTTGGTTAAAACTGCGTAAATTTTTCCCATCATACCAATCCTACAGTTTAAAATCTTTGAAAATTTAATTTTAGAGGAAGCACTGGAGTGACTAGGGTTTTCTTCTGCTATATGGAGCATAAAGCAACATATTGCTGATCCTGTTGGGATCAAAGGTGGGGAATTTACAATGTTCATCTGCATCTGAATGAAATTCAGGTCAACTTGCACTTAATATATGGAAGAAAACAACTCATTTATCTTATTTCAAGTTCAGTATATATAATAATAAACTCACCTGAGAGCCATAATACCTGTTCCAATGGCAGACCATTTTACTTTACTGCTTAATTCATGTGCTAGTGCACTTATTTAAAGAAAATTGTACCTGCTTTATTTTTTTGTAGTCACTCAGAGGGAGTGAATCTTCAGTAGTGACGACAAGATACTGTATTGAATAATATAGTAAAGCCATTATAATTGGTGCACATGTTCTATAAAGTGTTATTTTTTTCTATGACATTGTTTCTACACTAGTCAGTCAAAGATGTTTAACAAATGTATACGTAAAAAAAACTATATGTAAAAAAAATCTAGCACATTTTGTTCATCAGTTCATGAAAAAAGTCTGGTACGTCTGCAAACATACCAAGAAATAAACATCCACCTAAACTGACAGGCTGAGCAAGGAGAGCATTAGTCAGAGAAGATGGCACATGGTAACTCTGGAGGAGCTGCAGAGGTCAGAAAAGCTGCTTTAAAAAGCAACTATTTGATACCGCTATGTTGCAAAGTATTTAGAAACAAAAACAATGAGGACACAAGGAACATAGATCCTTAAATACTTAAATACTTTCTATGTTAGCAAAGGTAACGGTAAACTAGCTCCAGAGGTCGCTCTGTCTTGAAGATAAGCAGTTAAGCAGATTAACTTTGATCCAGTTTTCATGTCAAAGGGATAAAAGAGAGCACGTGCAATTTAGTCCCAGTAGAAGCTGAGCACATGGACATGTCTAGGAGAGAAACAGGACTAAGCAATGAAAAACAAGCCAAACTCTATGATCGATGATTGAAGTTATTGACAGCAGCAGCCCAGCTCATAATTCCCTCCAGGATTGAGTCACAGCCAAACATTCGCAGAGCAGGTAAAGCTACTATGGCAAGAAAAATCAGAGAGAACATAAAGTTAAGGGTTGGACTAAGGAGTACTGCACAAATGGAGAATATAGATAGAACGAAGCAGAATGATGAAGAGTGGTGTCCTCCAGCACCCTAAGCCTATAGCAGCATAATGATGGAGATAACTCAGGATGACCTGAGCCACTCTAGCTCACTGACTAAAACTAGTAGTTGGTTCCACAGGAGTGGAGCCTGATAACTAAAAGATCTGCCTTCGGTTCTACTTTTAGAAATTCAAGGAACCACTAGTAAACTTGCATATTGAGAACGACTGCTCTGTTAGGAACATAAAGAATAATCAGATCTCTGATAAAAGATGGAGGTTTAGGGCTTTATATATGAGAAGGAGGATTTTAAGTTCTCTTCTGGATTTAATAGGAAGCCAATGAAGAGAAGCTAAGATAGAAGAAATATTATCTCCCTTTTTCCTTCTATTTTCATCAGAACTCTGGCTGCAGCATTTTGGATCAGCTGAAGGCTTTTAACTACACTTTGTGGACTTCCTGATAGTAAAGTTTTACAATAGTCCAGCCATGAAGTAACAAATGCATGGACTAGTTTCTCAGCATCTCCCCTGGACAGAATATTTTACATTTTTTGCAATATTATTGAGATTAAATAATGTAACTCTAAAAACCTGGGATTTAAGTGAGAAGATCTGATTTTAAAAAATAACACCAAGGTATTTACATTATTATCCAAAGCTAATTTAATGCCATCCAGATTATGTAATTAATGAGCTTCTTTTTTTAAAGACTCTGTCCCAAAGACAGTAACCTCTGCTTTGGCTCCATGCCTGATCCTGGAGCTACAATTATAGCCCCTTACTGTAATTGTAGCGAGGGGCTTTCTACAGGCACATATCAAACCTCAATGTTCTAATGGTCTACGGTGTTAAATTCTTATATTTCAGCTTTCAGAATGACAAAAAATTGTGACAAAATGTAAAGAAATATATGGTATATTTGCAAAGTGCTCTTCCCTATTGGGCCCATGAGTCAAGCCCTGTTGAGTTTACAGGACGCTTTCAGTGTGTACACATCTTAATTGTCCCCTATCACGGAATGGTAAACATGTGAAGTAGGTTTAAATACCAGCTGTCTGTCCTCATCCTTCATATCTACTCTTTCCTCTCATCTCTTCCCTCTCTCTTTCCTAATTAAGCACTTCTTCCTTTTTTTGTGAGAAATGTCATGAGGGTCTGCAACCCCTTGCTTGTTTAGACTTTTTATTTTTGCATCCGTGCCCCCGGTTAGTGCGTGTATAGCCTCTATAAAAGCAACAGCTTGGTGCTGGTTAAAGAAGGGGGCGTGTTGTTTACATCTCGTTCCTATAGCATGTGGATACGTTTAAAGCTGGTCTTAGATCAGCATGTCTCAGATCACTCCCCGTGGGAAACGTGCGTAACACTCAACGTGCGTTTGCACTCTGGGCAGGCATGTGTGCGCGTTGATTAGTGCCCACCAAATCATTGTGTAATTGTGTGTCCTACATTACATTTGCACAGTGTAACGCAAACAAATAAAGAGCTTCCTCAGATCCCCCCCCCCCCTTCAATCATTATCCAGCATGCATGGCATTCCAGCTCAAAGGAATGACAAGGAGACTGTTATTGTGCTCTCTGCACCGCATACTTGTACTCTTTTCATACACACATACTTGTAATCGCACACACAGGCCTTTCAGAGCATAGACCCATTTTTTATTTCCAGCAATGAAGCAAAAATAATCCCCCCTTCACTCCCTAATTTCAGAGAAAATGCTGAGAAAAAAAAATGTGATCAATATTATAAAGAAAATGACACATTTTACTTGCAATCATAATTTTAGGTGTGCAAAAGTATAATTTGACATTATTCTGGCATCAAAATTGACTATATTCTCTGTTGAGGACAGGCAGTGGTGGATCTTGCATAATGGCCTCCCTGTACAAGAGAGCTTAATCTATTACCTATCCAAGGTTCATTCTGTCCAAATTCAGCTGCAATTAAAGTTTTCAAGTCTGCCTATGTATCTGACAACTATAGTTTTTATACATACCTTCTTTTTATAGCTATCTTGTGAAGCTAGATTCTGGAAAAATTGCATTGTCCTGCCTTCTTCTACAGTTATTTGATGGCAAAGGGCAAAGAAAAAGTTCTATTTTTGAATAAATATCAGAACTTGCTTTAAGAAAAACTACTTTTTAGTGTAGAATAATGAATTTCATTATTTTAGATTTAGAACAAAAGATGATCAAAAGCAGAGTTGTGTCTTTACAATAAACGTTTAGTTTGGAATCCTAATTGGCTATAAATTTAAGGCTAAGTACAGATAATTCAAAAAAGTCCACCAGCCAATGACAAAAAGGCGCCCTCAGTAAGGAGCCATATTTCCATATTCTGAGCCTCTGCAAAGAACTGATAGAACTTATTATCCTCTGAAGTAGACAGAAACTATTTCTTCCCCAAAAGATCTTGGATACTCATCTTTCTGACCAAAGGACTTTTTCCACTTCCTCAAAAAGTTAAAGTAATGACCTTTTATTCACTCTGTACTGTTTGAATGGACCTGTGTTCAGGCAACCTTACAATCGGCCTGAAAGTCATTATTTTGAGGCTTCCGATGGCTAACTGGAAGCATTCATTTAATTTTAAGGTTGTACTGATGATACATACAGCAATTTATACCTTTTTTTCAAACTAGATGTTATTTTTGGGATAGCTGCCCAATATAAAGACCACATTAAGTCAAGATTCAACTGTTTAATAGAAGCCAGTGACTCCCAGGTCTTAGTCTATATTGGAATATAAATAAATTACAGGGACATCCTCACATTCTGCTATTCTGACTAATTTGTGAGAAAATGCAAATAATATTTTTACTATCTTTGTTTATGTTCTATTTTTTAACATTTGCGGCCCTTTTTACAAGGCTGCACGTAGTGTATTTTAAGTTATAATAAAATCACAGTAAGAAAAACCAAAATGTCTTAATGAAATTACAGAAGGAAACTGTTTTGTGTTTAAAACCATCTTCTTGTCTTTCGTTAACAAGCTTTGTCATTTTTATTGCAGATTCATGGGAAGTGCGTGTGCAGACACAACACTGCTGGAGATCACTGTGAGCGCTGCGCTCCTCTTTACAACGACCGACCCTGGCAGCCCGCCGACGGACTGACGGGAGCACCGCACGAATGTCACAGTAAGCTGGTCAAACATGCTTAGACTAAAACCAATGCAATGTTTACCACCATCATTATCGGTCTACAGAATGTCAAAGCATTACATTTTAAACCAGCTTGATTATTATTAGAGATATAGATGCACTAAAAGTGGACCGTTTATGAAGTGAGGCTAATTTCAGACTGGTTGGCCTCACTTTAGTAAAAATCCCGCCATTGAGGGCACCATACTTTTTCAAAAACCAGGTGATGAAGACAAAAAAAAATAATTTCCCTTTTCTGCATCAGTGAAGCAGAAATGAAAGAAGCTGGTTAAATCAAAAACACATTTTTTTAATGTTGATAGACATGCGTAAAGTTAATGCAAGCTATGAAAGAGAGTTAAACTTTCAGCAGATAATAGGAAGGCTAAACAGACTAAAGCAAAGTTGTTCTCTTATATCCTTTCAAGAACTCGCTTTACTAGCTGGTATTTTTTTTGAAATATGCAAACCTAAACTTGAATTTGAACCCCTTTTTAATTCTCCTTTAAAAATTAAAGTCAAGTCTTCTTTTACACCACCTGAGTCTCTACTATTCGTAACTTCTGATCAATCTTTCCTCAAAGTTTTAAACCAGGTGCTAAAATAAGCATTGGCAGCTAGAAGTTAAAAAAAGACATAGATTGGGAATCAGATATAATTACTGATCAAGTATAAACATCTGATTGTTTCATATCTAAGTTGCATTACAAGGTGAGATCTACACTTCTGTATAAATATTGCTGTCTTGGTTATTCTTTCTTTCACTGCCAGAATGCAAATGTAACGGACATGCCCATAGCTGCCATTTTGACTGGAGGACGTGGGGTGCGTCTGGCCAGAGGAGCGGAGGCGTGTGCGACTGTCTGCACAACACTGAAGGGCGTCTGTGTGAGAAATGCAAAGCTGGCTTCTACAGAGACCCACATCGACCTCAAACGGCTCCAGACTCATGCAAACGTAAGAGACGCAAAAAGACGAACTACAGAGCAGAACACTTGATAAATAAGAGGATTTTGTTTCCAAGATGAACAAACATGAGTTGCAGATGAGGAGAGCCCAGCAGACCGAGCGCTGGTTCTAAAAGACACAGAGCCTTGAAAAACGATTTGCCTCCTGACAGTTTTTCAGTCACCTCTTAGTATTTCAGATCTGGCAAATTCAAAGACAACTACCTTTATAAATGATTTCATCTGATGAATGAAACCCCCCTTCTGTCACCGTATAAACTAACGATCTTTGGTGTCTGCAATTATTGGTAACTAGCAATGAGTCTTTTTCCCAGCATTCTTGGTCGTTCCTTTTGTAATTTGGCCTCATTGGAGAGTTTTTAAACCATAAATGACATGTTCAACATTCTTCTACAGCATCCTAACTTAGTTCAAGTCTCAACTCAAACTGGACCCTTCCATTCATTTTGCAAAACTTAAATAAATTTGAGCTTAAAATCAGCAGCTGTTGGTCAAACATTCTCAGTCAAAATCTTTTAGAGCTGAGTTAATTGTTCCATGAATAACAGCAAGTTGTTCCTGTCTTGCAGTAAATCAGAACCAAACCATCATACTACAACCACCATGTTTATCTGTTGTTCTTTTGTATTGATGCCAAATCTAATGGGATACTTTTCTGCTTTATTTTTATTTGATCTTCTTCATGCCGTAAGATTAAAGTGGTAATCGGATTAATCTATTATTCAAATAATTGTCAACTATTTTAGTAATCGATTAATCGCTAACTGGAGTATAGAGACTCTAAAACATATCTTTATCTCAAAGATCACCCTACTTAAAGAAGAAATTATACTAAAATGGTAAAAAAAAATATATAAATATTTTGTATTTAAGATTTCAAAGACTCTTTTTGTCTGTCGATATGCTCTATCCAGAACTCCTCAGGTGGAAAACTTTTACTTTCACCTGGTTTAATTCTGTCAAAAAATCTTCTTTAAGGAACCTTCTACCATGTGATCATTAATCGATCAGTGGAAAAAATAATCAACAGATGAATCGATTAGCAAAATAACGGTTAGTTGCAGCCCTACATCCGACAGGTTCTATTTAAATATTTCTGTGATTTTGCACTTCTACTTTTTATCCATGTGTAGATGACTTCTTTCTTCAATAATTAAAATTATTATTTGCAAAAGAGTACCAGCATATCTGATATATAAATGTTGGATCTGTACATCTTAAACGACAAAAAAAGAAGAAAGTTGTAAGAAGCCAATTTTTTTTACAGCTTTTTAAAATATTGACGCTGCGCAACAATAAAATATATTTAAAGGCACAAATATTATGTTTTTAAACGAGTTGAGAAATATAATCCTCTAAATGTCTTAAAGCAAATAGTTTTGGCAAAAGGACACCTTGGAACTCACAACATGAACTGATGGGCTTGATTAATTATACCCTGCCTGACAAAATGTTGCCCTTGTGAATCAAAACATTATACACACCTCATACACACCTACGCTGGCATAGCACTCTCTATGAAAGAATGCTGAGATCACAAGCCGGGACCTGTTGAATTACGTTCAGTCCTGACGGGTACCTGACTCCGATTGTGTGTGTATGAGACACAGCAGACAGCCCACGCTTTATCCACAGTTAACATCATAGTTAATCATCAGATGGCGGCATTCCTCCTTCTTGACTCAACGCTCGACACAAGGCTCCCGCTTGTCCACGTCGGCTTGTTTTGCCATTTTTCAGACGTGACTCAGAGCTTAGGTAGCTTGTGGATAATCATTGTCAGGAGTTGTAAATGTGTGAGGGTCCTTTCTCCTGCAGGGGGTCATAAACGGGCATGCTGCCCTCCGCTGATGAGGCGACTTAAGTAAACATGAGATAGTCATCCATAAACAGAGCGGTGGCAACATTCACCTTCTGATTATCTGAAAGATTTGACCAAGTGAGCTCATTCCTGCTGCCACACGTATGTGTTTATGTTCATCAATGTGCATCTCAATGAGTTGGAGACAATCAAACTGCAGCAGACCGTTATATAACAGAGCAGGGGAGGATATCAGTTAGATAAGGGATGCTGGAAAAATTTCAGTTTGCACGTCTCACAGATTATATCCAAGTGTGTTTGCTAGACACTGGTTCCACATCCAGTCGTCTCACTTTTCAGACTTTTAATTTATTAATGTGTTTCTACCTGTTTTATCTATGGATGGATGGATGGATGGATTTCTATCTTTCGGAGTAGGAATAGATGTTTAGTAGTGCAGAAAGCTGGTTAATATAAAATTTAAAAAAATGATGAGATCCGACTCCTTCTGCTTTATGATTCTACATCATGCATCCAAGAAACTATACCTACACTGCAAAAAATTGTAATTTAAGTAAGTCTTAAAATAGCTGCATTTTTGTTGCATTAAGACACTCTGGCAATTGAATAAGACAATGAACATTTAAAATAAGAAAAAAACTGCTGTCTCTTTCAAGTAATAATATGTACTTATCTTATTTTAGGGGTAAAAATACTAATTTCATTGGCAAATGGTTGTATTTGCCAACTCAAATTAAGGGTAAAAACACTTTTCTTAATACATTTTTAGATCTTCTTTGTAGTATAAAACCTGCTGTTCCGATTTCTTTGTTTTTATTGTATTCTCTGTTTTGGTGCATCTAAAAAGGCATTACGTGGACAAAGCTGTGACCAAGAAACAACATATCCAAGATCTGGGGAAGCATTTTTAATAGGCCTGAACAATTTATTCTTTATTATTTATAATCAACTTCTGCAACATAATCACAATAAAAAATCCAATTTCCAAAATCGCACGAGCACTCAATGTTTCTGCCACAGTAATGTTTACGAGTGTAATACACTAACAATCTCCCTCCAGTCCTTTAGGTGGTGGTAATACTATTAAACTGGGTTTGCCATCTCACAAAAGTGAAGAGAAAGTTGCGACTAACACGCAGATCCATGCTAGAAGTAGTTTTCCACACAGCTGTGAAGTCCTGCGACAATAGACTCTGGACAAAAGAGCTTTCATGACTGGGAATGCATCAAACCCTGGAAGCAAACATTTCAGTGCAGGAAAAAAATCGAAATGAATCACGTTTTGGATTTTTTTTTCTTCCACAAAATCGTGAAAGAAAAAGAAAAAAAAAATTACGTCCTTTATACATATTTATATTTCCAGTGTTTCAAAGCCTTGTTGCAAACTAAAGATGATGGCGTCCCCATGTTGAATTAGTTCTGCCTTCCTTTCCATTCAGAATTGCAAATTAACAAAAAGGTGTTTTCCACGATGTGTCCTCTTGGTATCTCTGCTCTGATAAGGTCACAGACGGATTCATCGCCTTCTTTACTGCAGCTGAAACAACGTCAGCTGAATTCTGGTGATTAGGTTGCATGTTTTGCATACTGGTCTCAGCCTTGGTCTCATCTGGGTGTTAACTGACAGACAGGTGATTGATGGCGGGGGGAAAAGGAGCGTCTGCATGCTTGGAGCACTGATGAAGGTATAGGTTGTGCAATCAGACTACAGTTTCCCTGACAAAAAGAGGAATTTCCCTCTGTTCCGAGGTACATTTTTTTCATACCAACCGCTGAGAGGCCCTGAAAAGAAATGCTCGAACAAATGCACACCCAAACAGATTAAGTAAAGGTAGGGTTACAATGTGTGTTTGAAGGATTGTGATTATTTTCTGCGCCGGTTGGTTGGTTGGTTGGTTGCTCAGGCAGGTCCCTCATCATTTAACACTCATGAGAAGCTGACAGCTTTTCTAGATGCACATATATTTACACATAGTGACCTCTTCGTGGGCTCATTAATTCTCACTCTGTTATGCAGACTCACTACACCATCACCAAGCGCAGGTGTTGGGGCTTTACCTCGAATCAAGGCGTGATCTTTGTTAAATATTACCAGCCTTTTCACCTGGTGTGCCTGTTAGTTATACAGATGTAATATCTTTATGATTTTATGGATACTGTATTCAGCTTGGTTTTATGACGAAGGTTATCTTATCTTTGTAGTCCTGGGTGGCAGATCTGAATAGCAGTCTGGGTCAATGTTGAAGAGGACAAATGTGGCATCGTTCAAAAGAAAACAAGAATAGTTTGGTTAATCGGGTACAGTCAACCAATCATATGGCCTCCATTTGATGCATTTAGACTTTTAGATGCAGAGAGGACAACTTGTTGAGGTTCAAACTTAGCTTTAGAATGAGTGGGAAAGGATTTTAGGAGACGCTGACCAGCATATGGTTCTCAGCTGGAGATAAACTGGTATTTTGGAGAATGCCATTTCAGTTGTCTCTCTCTATGCCATCTTTCAAGTTTGCATAAAAGTTTCCAAAAAAGACCTCAAATATTCATGTGTTGACCTTGAACATCGGCTACAGGTAGCACGCTAAAACAGGGCTACATTTCCCACAGAATCACTTCATTTGAAAAAGTAAGATTAAAAAAGTCCATTAGTTTTGATGTCAGTCGTGACATTACGATGGTAGGTTCAGAATTTGTCACAAACATTGAACTGTGGGTCCATTTAGCTAAGTGTCTGACAGTGATGTTTGGGATACATTACACCTGTGGCCTCTACAGTCACCAGATATCAATCCTAAAGATTACTATTCAGTTGTGGAAAGGATACTTAGCAAATCTGCACAAATTGCATAATGGCATTGTGGACCAAATTCTCTAAAAATGTTTCTAACACCTGTTTTAAGCTATGAAGAACTAACAAAGCACTGAAAGGAAAAGGACGCCCAGAGGAAGCAGAGCTCTACTTCAAGCTCCCCATGGAGGACTCAGATCTTCATCTTATCTTTGTTGAATCCAGCCGGTTTGGCCAACATCATTGCAGTCACTTGTATTCATCATCTCTTTCCCTCAGTCAGGAGTCATATCTCTGACCGAGAACTGAGACTTAAAGCACCACATTCCATCATCCGTCTTAAACTCTTTCCTTCACCTTTATGTGAGTAAGAAATCAGAAATCAGAAAGCCTTTATTGTCATCATATTCTACGATGGATACAACGAGATTTGACACCAAGACACCAAGATCTTTGAATTTCTCATCTTGAGGTAACAGAAAACTGGGACTTCAGTTTTAGGGTGGTTGACTGTCAGTGTTTCTTCACAAATGACTGTTTAAAACACTGGCTTACTCTGGCTTAAACAGAATCTACTTAGGATCCTGTTGATGAGCAGCAAAACAGACACAAAGTCAAGGAGTCCAAAACTTAACCAATCTGCTCATTTTTCCAGAGAATTTAGATGCAGATTTTACTTTAGCTACACGAGAAATGGATAGACCTTAGAATAAATAAAAGAACCAATACTCATATTACCAACAAATAAACATTGGAAACACCGTAAGATCCACAAAACATGTGTGAACTAGACAATCAAAAGAGTGAGGTTAGCGATCTGGTCTACTGTTGAACGACGTGGGCCAAACCTCCTTGCCCCTCATTTATTCAAGCTTTGCGTAGTGCTTGCAGCGTGGAGGTAGGCAGGGAAATAAACAAGTATGCCTAATACCGATAGTTCATTTTGGGTAAGGACCTCCTGACGTTCCTATCCAGAATCCTTTGAACAACAGTGTACTCTCTGTGACACCAGAAAATATCCACACCTTCTAGTTTTTATAATGAAGATCTTCAGCTGTACGCCACAAATGTGTAACTTTATTTTTTTGTAGTTCTTTTCCTAAAGGCTGTAGTCCCAGTTTTATTTCACTTAATCCAGGTGGATCCCCTTCAAGTATTGACGCTCGTAAGGCTAAAGGTTATCCGGATTCAACACAGCAGTTCGAAGTTCCTTTCATTCCCACAAAAGCGTTCTTATTGCTGAGCCTGTGAAAAGTGAAGGGATAGGAGCTAGAAGCTACAATTTGCCCAATTCAAGTGGACCCAGACCTTCCTTTACAATGCACTAGAGTATTCTTAGAAGGACTGAGATATGATCCGTCCATCCATCCGTCCATGGAAACAAAGAAGAAGACCATGAAGAGGCCTGTTAATTACATTAGCTCTACATTATCCAGAGCCTCGAATTCTGATTGGACAACGTCCACAGCTGGTTTAGGTCTTTAGCTTCAGGGAGGGAATAAAACCATCAAACTCTATGGTGTCCTACCACAGAGCAGATTTTCAATTTAAATACAAAAAGAAAACAAACATAAATTGTGAAGCACTAGCAGTCTTTCTCAGTAAACAGAGTACATTTATGTGGCAAGATAAAGTAGCAAGGATCTGTTCTCTCCAAATGATCTGCATTTAATTACATTTAAGGCAACATTAGAGGAAGTAAGCAGTCTTTCTGAAATAAAAAAGCATGAAACAATAAATAAAAAGATTTATTTATGTCTTTGTGCTAAATATGGTTCAAGGCAAACCCCATTTACCAGATGGAGATAGTTTTAGAAACCATTCAGTCCAGATTATAACTGTTATGCTGCAATCCTGACATCAAATGTTTTCTCAAACTGCCAGTAAAACCGCAAGGTGTAGACTTGATTGTTTGCGTGGGGTTTTTGCCCTTGAACAAATGTTGGCAGGTATTCAGGTTTTGGAGAGACATTAAAAATGCCTTTTTTCAGGTCAAAGTAAACAGGGTGCCTTTGTGATGGTTATTATGCCATAAAAATGAACTACAAACATTTGCTGGATAATAAAAAGGTAATAAGCTTTGTTCTCTAAAACACCAGGCAAACAATAATGCAACTGTTGACAGATGAAACCTCTAACCGTTGGTTATATCTTATTATAATGCATCTAAAAGACCTTCAGACTGTGGGTTTAGTGCCAAGTTGATTTAATTTGTAGAAATACACATATGGTTAAGTTTCCAAAGATTTCATCATGATTTTATGACTTTTAATCAAAAATTATTCAAACTTTACAGCATGTGCCTGTCACCCAATGGGCTCTGTGCCCTTCCATGTTGCTGACGGCTCCTTGTGCGACCCTTCCAACGGAAACTGCATCTGCAAACCTGGAGTCGGCGGAGCGCAGTGCGACCGATGTATGGTGGGATACTGGGGCTTTCATGAGTATGGCTGTCGCCCATGTGACTGTGCAGGAGACTGCGACCCATTTACTGGGGACTGCATGTATGGGTAAGTGATAAGACTCATCTTATAATATTTAAAATAAAAATGCTAGCAGAAGACAAGTGATTATGGTGATGCATTGCAAAAGATCTATTCAGTTTTAAACTTCATTTATTTATTCATTTTTAAGTAAGAAACAGGTCAAATTTATTTACAATCACAATTATTAATGTAGCACTGCACACATTTGAATAAAATCTATTCATTTATCTTTATCTAATAGAACCAAATATTCAGGCTGTGATCTAATCATTGATAGCACTTTGATTAACTATTTTCACTTTGTTACCTTTGTCATTTTTGTCACATTTATTACAAAGTGAAATTTATTTTTATCCAATATGAAAATGTATATTCAATCGCCTTTAGTCTGAAACCTACACATGTGGGAACAAAAGAACGTCTGCATGAATTTTCTAGGTGCTACAGTCCTTGTTTTTCGCTCACGTCTTCTCCAGCTGTTCAATGTGTGATGTTGCATTACAGCTCAGACCTGGAACTGTACAACCTGGATGGAAACTCCAGCGAACCAGTCAGGATCTTCGGCCAACATGAACTTTTCTCTGCTCTCCACTACTCAGGTGAGATTCATCCCTTTGCGTCGATCCATCAAATCCCTTGAAGGAGCACTGAGGGTCAAATCCTTCAGGTGACCTCAGAGTGTGAACAGTGCTTCTTTTTTTTTGTTACTGCCTTCATGTACCTGCACATTCCTCTCTGAAAACATACTCTGCTTGCATTCTCCGGACGCCAAATATTCTGTCCGGGACTTCACAGGAACACACCACACACACATGTGCATAAAGTTATTTGATTGTGCTACAGATCGTTGCTTGTTTCTGTTCCCTACAGAGAAGTGCGAGTGCAAAGAGCAAACTCTGACCAACAGTAAACTCTTCTGTACCATGAACTATGGATACGGTAAGAGAGCAAGCATCCACCTTTAACCCATTATCAGATGTCTCTCTGTTTCTGATTCAGCTGGAATTCATTCCTTATTAGTCTTGAACACTTTTCAGCTTATTTATTAAATTTACAAAAGGAACGGATTTTGTTTTTTGAAAGTTCAATTACAGATTAACCCCCCCTAAACACACACACTTTTTAATTTGATTTTCTGACGAAAAAATCTAACTGCTTAGGTGCTTACAATTATCAAAAGATACTAGGACAGTTTAAAGAATCAAATAAAAATAATATCTGCAGGATTTTATCAACATTCAACACTAAAACCTCTTGCAGTTTCACAATTATTCAACCTCAGCGTACAGTTCTTCATAAAAGCTAACATTTACAAATCAGGCGTGGTCTCAGGCACCAGTCAGGTTTGCCTCGGATAAAACTTAAACACTTAGACTGTTTAATTACACGTTAGGGATACAGAGATCAGTTTGTTGCTCAAGAGAGAGAGAAAAAAAACATCTACTAAGATAACAAAGGCTTTGAAAGCTCCTGAAGTGGAGCTGGAAGTACAGCTAATTAGAAGCTGGTTGAAAAGATGTGCAGCAAGAATCTGTGGTTTTAGTTTCACAGTAAGACTAATGTTGAAAGGACTTCAAGATGTTCACCGTTGTTGACCCAATAGAGCAAGAATATACATCTTGATGGATCTGCAGTTTGTTTGAATTGGGAAAGCCAAGGCATCTAAAAAGAGCAGTAAAGCATAGTGGTGACTTAAGTGGTGCAAACCCCCATTTACCTGAGTTTAATCAAGTGTCAGAAAAAAAAGTGTTTTCTTTAAAGGAGATAAAGCTACATTGGATCTTTAAACGGAACAATTTGACTAAGAACATCTTCAAATCCAACAATTCTTGGCTTTTAGAAGGCATTGAGAAGGCATTTGCCCTGAGCCGCAAAAAATTATTACAAGAATTTTTATATCTGCCGTAGGAAATATGTTGTCAGATGAAACAATCAACAGTTTATTGTATTTTAAGGTTTTAGAATAAGAAGAAACATTAAATAATTCATTAAGATGAAGCATGGATTTTCCCTCTATAGGGTATCGTTTGATGTAAAAACAATAAAACACATCATTTCCATGCAAATAAAGGTAAAAAAGACAAATTTCTGGTTCTTTTGATGTCATTTTGTTGTGAAAACTCTATTAAAATATTCCTTATCAAACCCGCTAAAGCTTTTAAGACTGGTATTTGTTATTATGAAACATTAGTTAGTTCTTTTTATTATTTTAGCCACTATTAAGAGCCAGTGGGTTCAAAGAGACACATGCAACCCCAGATCCCTGTGATAAACTACGGAGCTTTGGCTAAGGGTAGTAATTTATAATCAGCTTAATCCATTTTTTTAGCTCTAAAAGAAAGCAAATATTCTAATTTCATCTGTTATGAAAAGAAACAATTTCCCAATCAGTTCTGATGTTTGACGTAAGACGAGAAGCAAAGAAGGTTTAGTGACTCCTAAGTCTTTTGTCTTCAAAGAATGAAGTCTTGTGAAAGATAAAAGAACATTCAAAGACTTTAATTTCCAGTAAAATATATGTGACATCACAGAATAGGCTTCCCTCAGAGTGCGTTTAAATGCTGGGTCCTGCTTTCCAAACTACTGCTGCCACACCACTTTTCTCCTGACTGAGTTATCCAGTCAGGAGAAAAGTTGATTCCTGGAATCAATTTAGCTTAAAAAACAAATTTATCTTAAAAGTGCTTTTGTTTTTTTACAACATTAATGCCTTTATTACCAACTCATTCAGGCAATCTTTTGTCATAACAGTTGTAATGTAGCTATGTACAAACTTCTTTGTGTGGCAAACACCTCGTCCGTATCTTTCTTAAAGTGGGGTTTTAAATGAGTGACTTATTTTGGTTTTTACAGCCGTGTTTTATGCTCCCTTTGTTTTAAGTTACTTCACAGCTCTTTTCTGCATTTTATAAAGCCACAGTGTAATTTATTTCGCATTTAATTTATCATGAACAGCAAATGAAAAGATTTGGTGACTGAAGACTTGAAACTTATGCTAATAGAGGTTTAAACTGTTTTGATAAAAGACATGTCTTGACCTTACAAATCCACTTTAGTTAATAAATAATATAGTTCTACCTTAATGAACAACATAGAACCGCCCTCACACGAGAGGAAGATGACTCCTAAGTTTTTATTTCGATTTCAGCATCTGTTTTCTTTCCTTTTTGACATTTAGTGCTAAAGGTGAAAGTGTTGTCGGCCCACGATAAAGGCTCCCACGCTGAGGTGGAGGCCAAAGTTCAAAAGGTCTTCAGCCACAACACCAAGCTGAAAATACAGAGAGGTCGGGTCACGCTCTACCCAGAGTCCTGGACGACTCGGGGCTGCACCTGCCCCATCCTTAACCCAGGTCAGACACGCACCGACACGATGGAGCCAACGAAGGAGGTGTTTGACACAAAGTCAAGACCTTCACTTTACAGCGTGTTGCTAAACCATCCGTACAAGTTTTCACATTTTGTTACAAATGTAATTTCAGTGCATTTTACTGGGATATTTTGTGATAGTCCAACACAAAGTTACACATTAAATTTAGATGAAAGGAACCACAAAACAAAACACAAAAACATCTCCTTTGTTAATTTTGTGATTGATGGGAGCTTTATTTTTAATTAACCAATAATAGTTTAATTTACAGTTTAACAGCAGACACTCATGGTAACCATTACAGCAAACCTAAAAATAAATAGATCCCGTCCAACTGCATGAAGTAGGCTAAATGGTCTAAAAAACCAAAACATCTTATTTAGATTTAAATTAAAAACTAATTTTAGGACAGATGAGAAACCAAGTCACTGACATATATTAGTATAAGAAGTGTTACACAGATGACTCCAAGAGCAGATCAGGAACACATCAAGGAGAAGAAAAAGAAAAACCTATAAAGCCCTGCAGGTCTCACTGGTATCAGTTTGTAATTTAAAAATACAAAAGAAAAAGGACAATGTGGCATCCAAAGAAGGTTGCAAAGGACTACAAGAACACAGGCCTGCTTCACTTTTACCCAAAACATCTCAATTATCACCAAGATGAGGAAAAAGGAAAACAATGACAGTATTAAACCAACCGTCAGCATGTTGATGATGGTGGTATGATGATGAAGAAATTCAACTAAAAGCAAAGTTTATCGAGTTGTATGATGTTTAAAGGAAGGTTTATGAACTGTGCTTATTCCAGTGTTTTGTCCTACAGGTGTGGAGTACTTGGTGGCGGGTCACCTGGACCGTAAGCAGGGGCGGCTTCTGGTGAACATGAAGAGCTTCGTCAAGCCCTGGAAGGCCAGTCTGGGACGCAAAGTCCTGACCCTGCTAAAAAAAGACTGCAACTGGTAAACGGAGGCGGATTGTTTCTGCTCTAAGTATGGGAGCAGGTTTTTGAGGGACTGAGCTGAGACGATTGAATCCCTCCTTTTTCACTGCTGTTGTCCAACAACAGCGCAATGCCACTGCTGGAGGTATTTTATAGAGGAATGTCTCTCTTGCACCTGTGCAAACTTTTTTGCATGATTATGTTCAAGTACAAGCAGATTTCACCAGAAACGCAGAACTTCTCTTCCTCCTCTGCAGCACTTTAGCCTAAGATGGACCAAGCCAACACGGACGCACTAATAAGAGGACGGATAGACCCGGTCTGACTCAGTTTCCTGAAGTGGATTGTAGACGCAGCACATCTGCACCCCATGTGAAGACACTGAGTTCAAAAACATTTCCAGTGATGCTGAGCAAGCCATACAAGCCACTGCAGGTGGTTCAGTCGTAGCCGGTCCAGGTGGGCCTGTGATCAGATCAGAACAAATGGGTTTAAACGAAAACCTGAATGTATCCCCCCCCCCCCCCCCAAAAAAAAGGAAACTGTTGCTGAACGAGACTCAGTTCAGATTCAGTCCAGCTCTGAAGCTTACCTGAAGGTTAAAAACCTTTTCATGATTATATCTTAGCAAAATGTGGTTTGTTTTATATTAATAGGCTCCCTTTGGACTCAAAAAAGTTCTTATTCGTCTGTCCTTTGTGCCCATGTACAGTATTATTTGTATATATCAATGAATATTGTTGCTCCCCTCCTTTTTATTGGTAATATTAAAGAATAAATCCAGCCTACTACACATTCGATCTTACTCCTATGTTTCTGTAAAGTATACGACAGTAAATGCAGCCCCGGTAACATCTCCATCTCTTATTGCAGCAGCATAATATCAAAAAACAAATATCTTTTATCTGTGCCAGGCAATTGTTTTTCTCCTGGTCAACTATGTAGCAGCATCTTGAAAAACTTAATTTACTATTTATTTCCTCGTAGTTTGAATGTTACAACCACACTTAGATGTGTTTGGAGTGACAAATCAACACAAAAGGCAACTTATTTTGAGGTAAAATTTTAAAAATTCATTGTTTTCAACTACTTTTTATACAAAAGATAATCTGAGAGGTTTGGTACACAGTCCTATTCAGCCCTTTTTACAGTCAAACTCAACATAAGCTAATAAATTGATTCAAAGTCACCTAATTGAGCCTATATGTAATTTCATTTGCTCTGTGGAGGCCTCAGAGGTGTGTTAGAAATTAGAAATGAATAAACACCGTTCTGAAGTTCACAAAGGCTCTGGAGGAGCTGCAGATCTACACATCTCAGGTGTGAGAATCAAACACAGCCCTGAAATCAGCTTCTCCACTCTGAAAAACATGGTGGTGGAAGCATCATGCTGTGTGGACGCTGGTTAGAGTAAAAGATGGATGGAACTAAATCCAAGGGAATCGTGAAAGAAAAACTTGGTTGTCTGAAACCCTTTTGATGGGAGCTTGTTTCTGAGTTCAGCCGAGTCCAGAGATAATCACTGGAACACCAACTCAACAGAAGCTGATATCATCGCACAGGTCTTGAAATGCGTGACATAAATTGGACTAAAATATCCTTATCTCCCCGCCTCCTCTCTCACACATCCACACGTTCTGTTCCTCTCCGCTGGTTCCTTCGGATTCCATCAGTCTCCTGTGCATCAGTCACAGCAGCATAAAATGTAGAGCGTAGCAGAGGGACCCCCCTGACCCAGACACACTGCTTGGGTTTAGACTGAGAGCCCTTTTCTGCTGACGCGTTTGGCCAAGAAGTGTGAACACATTCCTGGCATGTCCAGCAGCGCTCAGGGTCAAAGGTTCCTCACCTGTCTCTCTGCCTCGCTTCGCCTCACAGACCACAGCCGAGTCCAGATAGCCTCTAATATCTACATTTCCTAATTCCTGAGATCTTCTAAGGTTTGTGGCAGAGATCTGGAGCACTCTCTTGTTTCGACTGACATCAGCTATGAGATTTAAAGTCTCAAAGCCAAGACTCTTTCCACACTGCTAGATATTGTATGGAGCTAGCTCCATAATGCTAATAACTTAGGTATAAGTTTCAAAAATACTTTTAGATGGGGGTATATATTTGTTCCTTTTTTAGATTGTCAATCCCTTTTTTTTGTGGCACCCAAGTTCTTTTTGATTTACTGATCCTGCAGGTCAGACAGAATCAGGCCTGAATATAGCAAGCGAACTTAATCATTAAACAAATATGCATAACTACGCTTGGTTCATTATACAACAGCAGAGGAATTTACATTTTGCCTCAGACAAAGTTACTTTGATCCAGGTTACATGAAATGAAACTGATATCATGAGCTGAGATTTACATTTTCTTATCATTTAAAATGTGCACTTAATAGTAAAAACGTCAAACAAAACAGTGACTCTGTAAAAGGGGAAACATGCTCACTTTCTTTTTTTTTTTTGAGCATGCACCAAAAACTCTTTAAATCGGATTTTTTTTTTTTGTTTTGTTTTTGACTGCCTTTTTTAATTGTTCCTGTGTGCCGTTTCTGAGCTGCATGGATCTTATAAGGAATATCGATTTAGTCTTAGTCAGAATTTTAGCCTCTAGATGTCACCACATACAGAAAACAAGGACAGTTTGTATTTAGAAATTGCACACTAGACCAACAGGCGAACTCTAAAAACATATAAAACCCCAGAGTGATTTTCTTTTTTATGTTTGATGGACAACAACAACAAAAAAAAAAAAATTGTAACTAAAAATCTAAAAATGGACAGCTCAATGGGCCAAATCATCTGGTCAGGTTCCAGGACATGCGACTTATCTGGAATGTACAGAAATAAAACCTGCTGCTGAACATCAGGGTGGGAAAACATTTAGAGGACAATTTCAGACAAATTGAGCTCCATTATTTTACAGTAACTTGATTATTCGGCACAACATATTTAGGACAGATATTAATTTTAGGGAAAAGCATCTCTGCAAATTCACCTCTGTTTATTAACCCCCGACATCAAAAGAAACAAAACAAAGAGACAAATTTCACTGTCTATAGGCCTCAACTTCAGTTCTAGACAAGACATTAAAGAGTTTTACCAAGTATGGATTTTAAAGGGAATGCCATGATAAACGAAGCCTTAAATTTATATTATATTTTATCTGAATGAACCAGAACAATAGTAGGACAGAGCTAATAAACAGCAGCAAATTGGTAATGATGTGGGCTTGTTTTGCAACCATAGCTCCTGGAAACCTATGAGGAAGTCAGAGTATAAATAACTCCAAACGTGAAGCAATCTGTGTGAGCACTAAGGGAATGAATTAAGGTGTTACAATGGTTTAGGCAAAGCCTAGACTTGATGGGTTCTTAGAAGAACTGAGCAGGAATGGATTCTGAAAACCTCAGTGAACGAAAGAAAACACTGAAAACCAAAAGCTAGACGGCACCACAGAGCTATTGCTACTAGTGGCCTTTCTAGATCCACAACATTTTTATAAATCTTCGTATTTGAACTCCTGGAGCTGAAAGCTCACGTAGCTTCTTTCTCAATTGTTGTTTTAATCTTGGTCAGGCATCCGATTTGATGTTTAATATGATTAAAATTAAAGTCTTATAGGTTCATAACTCACCGGCTCATGATCCTAACTACCCTTAATGGGAAACCCGAAGATGGCAGAGGCTTGATTAATTACCTAATGTGAGAAAAATAACACTTCAAAATAAAAGGTTTGCTGAAAAGAAGGATTTTGTTTTTTGTTTTTATAAAAGGCCCCATTAATCATTTTCTGACATCAGTCCCTCTTAACACACAGCTCCTGGATTAAACTAAAGGTTCACAAAGTACCATCTGTTATTTACAGTTAAATCCTTTGTTTTTCGCAGAAAGCAGATTGGATTATTGTACACGTGAAGAGTACCTGAAAATGGGCCTTTCTGATTAGACCAAAGGAGGTGTTTTTGGGAACTGGCCTTGAGGCATAGACACAACAGGCCGCTGCCTCGCATTCAAGCACAGACCTCCTCTCTCACTCCCTCCTGCTCGCTGCCTCATTGTCCCAGGATTGACTGGCCTTTCTCAGCCTGTGATGGAGATGTCCAGCGGGGGGTTGCCTGGTGTGGGAACCCAGTTGATGAATGAGTCTTTGGCATCCTTGCGCACTCCTCTGGCATAGTTTGCTCCAGTATCGTTTTTTTGTGTTATTGTAGTAACGGCGAATGCACGCATGTGTGCACGCCTGTATGAACACAATGCCTCGCTTGTGTTGCTATAGAATGGAGTTATGCCCTTTGTCCCAGCAGCATTCTTGTGTTGCTATTGGCCCTGGAGTGTATGGCAGCTCCTGCAGGCTTGGGGACAATAACCTCCCCCAGCCTCCCCCCCGTCCCCTCACAGCCAGCCACAATGCACCTCTTTGGCAGCACCCATCACCCTGAGACAGACGCCCCCAAACCAGCTGCAAAGAGCACCCAGGGGTGGTGGAGATGACAGGTGGTAGAGACTGCAACAATTCTTCCATTTCATATTTTTTCAGGTTAGAGTGACAGTTTTGTTGGGTTTTTTTTACCCCAGTTTTGGAGTGCTTTATGATAAAAACAAAAACAAAGCATAGCTGTAAAGAAGAAGAAAACAAACCTTTGAAATATTTTTTTACAAATTAAAAAGATGTAAATTTCCTTTTTTTTTTAAGTTGCATCTTAAATCTGATAAGTTCTTTATAAAATAAATCATATTCAGATTGTCAGACTTAGTATAGATCTATTAGATTTAGGCCTGAACTTTGACTAGACCATGGAAACATTGAAACCCTTCTATTGTAGCTGTGAATTTATGTTTGGAGTTTATTTATCCTCCCCAAGTTTTAAGTCTGTTGCTGCAGTTTTGCTCTTCCACCACTTCCAATTAATTTTCCCCTCCCCGATGAACAGAAGCATCCCCACAGCATGATGCTGCCACCACCCACGGTGTTATCAGGGTGATGCACACTATAGTGTATATTCTCAGTCACCCAGGACATAACAGTAGTAGATGCAGAAGTAGAAGGAAACCAGACATCTCTCCTTGATGTACAACAAAATGAGATTAATTTAGTTTTTTCTTGTGCTTATAAAATAAAACTTATAAAATGTTTTGACTTTTTAACAAATAAACTGCATCAGTATCACTTTTAGGAACCATATCCAAAAGGTTCACCTCTTGGATCAGAGAAGAGATGTCTTCTAGAAAACTTTGTTCAGTTTCAATTTTTGCCTAAACTGAACTTTCCAAGCCTGCATCAATATTGAGAGGATTTCCTTTAGTCAATTACATGATTATATCATAAAGCTGTAATCTATATCTATGAATCAAGCCCAAGGCTCTATATTTGTGCCGTACAACATTCAGATGTTCATGTTTCCGTTAAACATAGTTGCAGGATAAAGGAGATCTATTAAGGTCTAACTTTAGAAGAAGCAAACTAGATGGAGTCCAAACTCTTCTCAGCGAGGGTTTGTGAGCTGTTCTAGTTCCTATATATGGTTTATCTGTCTTTTTCAGATATGGAAATGCAGCTGTGTAGGCTTATGATAAACAGCATTCCTACATCTTTCATGTACAAATTCTAGCTTTCTTACCTTTTAAACCCCAAGCAAAAGGTGAGTGACCAAAGAACAGAACAGTTGATTAATTGGTTGGTAGATGGATGGATGTTCTGCAGAAATGGGAACAACAAGATCAGTAAATAAGTATCTGACTCCTCAGGAGGCTTCGGGTTTGAATTGCAGAGTTCATGTAGTAAAGGAAACCTCAAATGTCACTCACTGAGTGAAACTACTTCCAATACGTTCACCATTTCTTACTCTAAAGAGTATCAGGAGCTCCTACCAACGACTTCCGTGCAGCAATGGATGTAGAAAATATGTTAAGAATGGATTTCCTCTCAGAGCTGTAGTCAGAGGAAAATGTGTGCTGGATAAGTGAGTCATGTGGTCGGTATTATCCTGTCAGTTGTGATTCACTTAAACAGGAAATGAGAGGATTTAAGCATCGGAAACCAGACTGAAACCAAGTCAGTGAATTGATTTAACTAAAAAGATGCTTCAGAAACCATCACATCTCAGTGGCTTTACATTAAAAACATTTGTGGAATGTTTTTTTTTTTTGTTGCACCTTTTCTCTCTTCACAAAGAGCAAGCCAGAACAAGACGAGTGATCAAAACACCACTGATCATTATTTTTTTTATTTTTTTTTTTTTTTGCATTCGTGAGAAAACAAGACCCTGATGTCATCACTTTATTCTGAGGGAAGCTGAAGATCAGCATGAGGACTAACAGTTCAAGACAGGAATAATAAAACTATAATAATACAGGAGAAGAAGGTGTTATGGCTCCAACGCCTACATCACCAAGCAGAGCGAGAGGGAGGAAAATTTTACAGTGGGCGTGCTTGTTTACAGGCTCCAAAGCATTTCCTCTGGCTTCACCTGCACCTGTGTTTTCACCCACAAAACCAGCGGCGTATCCAGCTGCACCAACACCACCGTGAAACCACCGGAATGGCTTTCTTTTTTCTGAAATCACCAGTGCAGAGAAACATGAAAACATGTAGCACGCTTCACACATGTGGGCGTGCTTTTATTTATCTCCTTATGAGCTCCAGGTGTCAGGGAGAAATGGTAGCATTCTCTGTCTTCCTCTGCACATCATCGTTAAAGAAGTCTGAACTGTTTTTACAGACTTAGATGTCCAAGTTTCTCCATGCAGTGTAAAAAAAAAAAAAAAGGAAGGAGTGAACCCTGAAGCAGGCAGTGGGGTTTTTATCTATTGATGATCATATCGATTTTTATTATTGTAACGATACTGTGAAATTTGGGTAAATTCAATTTAATCTAAAATTACTGTATTTATCTCAAAGTGAAATTAAATGTTGTAGTAACTCATGTTTTGTTTTCTCTTAACCATTGTTGAAGCCTCTTACTGAAGACACTGTTGTTGTATAATATTCTTCTGAAGAGGAATGTTCGCTGTTGTCCAAAATATAGAAAAATATAATATATATATAATATATAGTTATGTAATATATTAAATATAGAAAGAAAATGACATCTTATTCTATTAAATTGGCTAAAAACCACAAACAAAAAACAACGGGTGAAAATGATAAGAATCTGGTTATAAAACATTTCTAAGGAGTCAGTTAAACCATCAGACATTTAGTTTGCCTTGCTGACGTCTGAAGAGAGAATACTAACTATTTACAATCATTCAGTTATATTTTGAGTAAGATTTTGAACAAAAAAAAGATGGTTAGGAGTAGTTTTACTGTACGGTACTTATTAATTTTACTTGAGTAATATTCTTGTAAAGCATCACTACTCCTACCCGAGTAAAATTTCTGGCTACTCTGTTTACATACGGTAAACAGTAGACATCGTCAGTGGAAATTCTTTACTCTGTCCTAACCTTTAAACAGTTCTCACTGTAAGGATCGGTTTTCTAAGTTATATGAGGAAAAATGGATTTGCAAAAAGCATGTCTTCTGCATGAATTTCATATTTTATAATAATGACATTTATTTGTATTTTTCATTCCACAAAGTTTCTGTCCGCATCATTTTTAAAGATTAGATCAGATGTTATTATCCAACATTCAACACTTGAATAGCCTTTCCTCCAAATATGTTCTTACTTTACTTGAGTGAGTTTTGGACAACTAGTTTTTACTTTTACTTGAGTAAAAATAAAGTTATAGCAGTGCTATTCTTACTTAAGTAGATTTTTTGGGGTTCTCTACCCACCTCTGCAGAGTAAACAACATGGTGAGATCCAAAGAACTGTCTCAGCCATGGTTGCTACATCAACTAATGAATCCATGAACATATGATACAAGAAAAAAGAAATACCGATATAGTCGAAAAATATTGATGCATGAGTCCATCTCTACTGTTTTCTGAGAAGATCACTTTGTTGGCCCAAAAGATGCTGTGGAGTGACCTGTTCTCAGTCATGTCAGAGGCTAGCAGGAGACTGCTTTTTGTTTATAAATTCTTAGTACTTACTGGTATGTTTTGGGCAATCATCTTATTGCAGGATCCACTTCTGATTTTGCTTTTTAAACTGGACATAATCTTTTTTCTGATTGTCCAGATGTCCACTTTAATATCTTGTGATTTATTATATAGACTTTTACTCGTATTTCATGGTCAACCTAGAGGGTTGAGCTTAACTGAAGGATCAGATTGGACATGTTAGCTGTTCTGAATGTCATCCGCTTGTAGACCGATTAGTAAAATCAGATCTTACAATCTGCCATTTTTTCTGAAGATGACAGCTTTTTTTTTCTTGCCGTCTTGTTTACTCTCACTGTCAGGAAGATATCAGCCTAAATGTTTGAGGTTTAAGCTTCCAAATGTTGAGTTATGGTCTCCTGTGCACCGGCTGTGTGTAATTTTAACCATTCGAAGAGGGAGTAAATGCAGGGGGTGTTTAAGTATCACAAGAAAGGCATTTTTATCAAACATATGCAGACAATCTTTAAGGTATTTTTTTATTGTTTTGTGTTTTTATCATTTTGTTTTTCTTTTAATATATGAATAAATGTGACAGATTACAGTGTGGTTCATACAGTTTTTTTCTGTAAATCTCCACCAGCTCAGGGGAAAAATATATGTTTGCTTGTTCCTGAAGAGGTTCAACTATGTCAACCACCTGGTTGCTCGCTTTATCGTTTCCGCTGTTTGGTGCTGAAGATGTTGTTTACATCAGGTTTTCTCAGCCCGCGAAATGAAAACAAGGCTTCCTGAGAAACGATGCGACACTGAACTAGAGTAAATATCACATAAAGCTGAAGGAGACAAGCAGCGTGAAGGAGTAGAAATCTGTTTACCTGGTGATTTAAATATCATCTTTAGTTTTGCTACAAAAAAAAAAACTAAACTACTAGATAGATAATAGTGTATAAAGTGTTTATAAGAGGTGTGCATGAAAAGAAAATGCAAGGGAACGAGTGTTTTCATGTGCAGACATGAACACGGTTATTGCCTGGAGACATTAAGGGAGAAAAACATTATGTGATTCACAGGCCTTCTATGGTACATCAACGCATACCTCTTTCTCCAAGTCACAAAGTGCTCCTTGATCTGTGCTCCGCCGACACGCTCCCCCTTCTCAGAGGAGGATTTAACGAGGTTTGAATGGATCAGCTCCCCACTAATCAGAACATAAGAGGGATTCCTCACATGCAATCAGAGAGCATGGGTAGAGATGAAAAGCAAAAGCCTTCAAGCAGTTTCCTGGATGAAACCTTACTCCTGCTTTTGAGCTTCTAGCAGATGATAAACTACAGAAATATCTAAAGAGAGTTTTGGCCCCATCTGTGCCATTTGTTGAACGATTAATACACTGTTTCCTGGTATTGTTGGTGAGACCAAAATCTGTGCTGCAGGCAGTGTAATGATGTTTTCTTTGCACAGATAGGATCTAGATGGTGACTACCACCATGCAGCCCCCATTAACCAGCATTACGCTCTGCACCTGCATCCTACACCAGCACATAGTGTCTGAATGTGCACAAACAAGAACGTAAGCTAACAGGAAATCAACACACACACACTTCATCCTGAGACGTGACAAAGCAATGGCTGAAAGACATATCGCTGTTATAACCCGAGCTAGACAATTACAAATGAGCCCAACTAATTATTTTTAAAAAAACTAATATATCATTTTCTCATGTCAGATTACTAAAATTAGTGTTTTAATTGTTCACGTCACTTAAATAAAAAAACATCTAAAAAATATAAATCAACTCAGAGGGCTATTAGCTTCTTAGCTGATGTTGGTTCTATTTATAAATATTTTGTATTTACTGCAAATGTATAGCTAAAGCATGTGGAACATTTGTCTGTCCCGTATATTCCTAAACACAGTTCTAATGCTACACTAAATTATATTTTCTTAATGTCTGAACAATATTCCCCAGTTAGAGCCACCATCACAGTATAAATTAATTTCAATACTTCATTAAATTGCTTGGATACAAAATATAAATGCTTGTTAAATTGTTTGTGCCACGTGTTCATGTTGCAAACATTTGGCTCATTGCTTTAGATGTCTTAACCATAAAAAAAAATTAAGGGAACATCATGATGTCCAAAACAAGGAGAAAAGTGAGGAAATATTGCATAGAGCGGTACAGTCCTGATAAAAATTAAACCCGAATACTTTCAAGAAGAAGAAAAAATTACGATTAGTGTAAAAATAGCTTTATTTATATATCTATTATTTATTTATAACATCAAACTAAGATCCAAATGCAAGTCATGCATCCTTTTTGGTTGGATGGGAACTACCTAAAGCATGCTCCATATTTTCCATTTTCGACTCTCTTCGAAGGTGAAGGAACTGTAACTTAATGGCGCAACAGCTCCCTCTAGTGACTGTTTTCCACACGCGTTTCAGTGTGGTGTCGTGATTTATATCAGTCCATTTAATAGTACACATCAATAGTTTATCCAATAATTTAGTTTGATGACAGAATCTACTTTTTTTCCTAAAACCCGCAGATCATTTCTTAAAATTAAAATTTCAAAACAGGTAATTTAGATATGGAACATTCAAATTGGTCTAAAACATTGAATGTGTCAGAACAATCCAATGTATAGCGACCATAAAAAAGAAATTAAACGGAAAGGCGAATGGAATAAACACAGTTTCGCGTTAAATGATAACAAATCAACTGGCAGCTCGAGAAACAACAACAAAAACGTCACGTCTCGTGGACGCGCTCGAACTAACACCACGCGATAGAGATTGACAAGATGGCGAACATTTTTAAAACAGGAGTGTTGCAGTCGTGAGGGATAGCGTCGGTAAGCTGTGTTCTTTTCTATACAAATAAATTTAATTCTCGTATTTATGATAATAAAGTGTGAACGTAGCCAGAGAGCTTGAGGCAAAGTCACAACGAACGCCGTGAACTGTAACATGGGAAACGCGTAAACTTGTTGGGATATTAGCCCGGCTGGCTCTTGCTAGGTAGCATGCTAGTCCAATATTAGCAGCCCACTAATCTCTTAATCACACATCAGAAAACGGCAATAGCATGCTTTGAAAATTGTTGATAAACTCCGATTTAAGATCACTCATCTTGAGTGTGCCGTTTCCCATTAATAATAAACCACGATGTCATTTTAGTTTATTTTAATTCCCAAAACTCAGGTTAGCCTTGGGTAGCTGGTTCACGTTAGCAGTTGGGATATATCACTTTTTGAGTCGTTAGCAAAGTAAAACAAAATACCCTTTGAGTTTGTAAAATTATTCGGTTTTTTTAACCCTATAACGCTTGTTTTTGGCTGGGACATATTCGTTAGGCACGTACTCTACATTTAAGTTTTTATGATTGGACCAGGCAACCGCAAGGACAACCAAGGCAAAGCGCGCTAACTCGCATATAAATCCTCGCCTGCTCTCTGAACAATCACGACTCTGGATCCGATATTGCACAACTCTGATTTCAATATACGGCCACCGTAAAGTTTTTTTTCGTAGCTATAGTTGGATTAATGTTTACGTATTAAATAACAAATGTAAACAACATTTCATATCTGGGTTCTTTATATTTATTGTTCATAAAAGGGATAAAACACGCCCACTTCAGAGCTATAAAAAGGTAAACACGCTCGAATATCGACTTGTGTTTTAAAGTCCTCCTAGTTTAGAAATGACCTAAACCGTTTAGGTCATTTCTAAACTAGGAAGGAAACTTTTTTTTGTTAAGTTCGCAAAAGTTTTATGTTTTGTTAAAATAATAGATCTCTGCTGTTGTAATAAACAGAACCAGAATACTGAAAGTGAATTCACAAAATAAATCAGTAGGCTTGTGGTATTACAATAATAAGAAACTTAATATCCATGTTAAGAGGGTATACTATTTTACATGTACACTCCAAATAGATCCTTGGGGGATCTGGTTTACCAAATAAAGGGTGGTGGTTGTTATGAGGTCCTGAGAAAATCCTGAACAAACTGAGGTTATCAGATACCCAAAACACTTGGTTTCAGCATTAACAACTGCATGCATAAAGAAGGCTTTTGAAGATTTGTGGTCCAGATTATCTTGAAACTGTTTGCTGCAATTTGCTTAAAATATTAGATGTAAATTTGTACCCCTTTAATGTTGTATCTCACAGGGCTCAGTGGGTTTATAGTGTTGTTACCATTTATAGACAAGGTCAAATGTAAACTTACTTTTATAGGTATGAGTCGGTTATTGATACCACAAAAGACAGCAATTTACTTTCCATCAACTAAATAGGGAATGAGTGGGGTATTTATTAAATAAAATGAATAAATGTAAAAGAATTATAGTATTTAATAATTAAGAAACTAATAGATCCCATCTGGCCCAAATCTACCAGAGGAAAGGGGAAAAAAAGAGCTAACCTTCATCTATTAAGTAAAACAGCTTTATCTATCTCAGCTGTTGCTGCACACTGCTGATCAGAAGGGTTAAAAAAAAAGCATCCTTATAGACAAAAACCTTTTTTAGGACATTAATCCACTAATTACACATACAGTTTAGCAGCACTAGAAATAACAGTTGCTTTGTTGCATTAAATGGGACGATGTATTGTTACACTCACTTAGAGCTCAACTATTTGTCAGATAGATCTGTACTTTTCCTCTTCATTAAAAGAATACAGCTTGATCGTTTAGCTCCATTTTCTAATTCCACCTATATCTTTTAGATACTGAGGAGGCAAAAAGAACAGCTTATTTGAAGGGTAGTTTACTCTGTAGTTTGACAGTTTAGCCTCAGTCACTTGGATTAGATATGACATAAGGAAATAAAACAGGCGGAACACTTTTAAAGGAGTAATTTTAGGTTTGCATTTGATTAGTATTGTTGCAGCTTTATCCCCACATTCTTACACTCACTTGTTTTTCTTCCAGAAACCTATACAATGTCCTGAGACGTTCCAGTTTCTCTGCTCACTGTGGTTACCCTGGTAATATGATGACAGTTTGACACCGACAAGTGCACTCTCTGCCTCGCACACATTAAACAGTCAGTTATTGACTGCCGCAGGCTGCCTGCTCGGCCGGCAGGCCTGTGTGATGGACAGGTGTAAGCATGTGGGGCGGCTGCGCCTGGCCCCTGACCACTCTATCCTCAACCCTCAGAAATGGCACTGTGTGGACTGCAACACCACCGAGTCCGTCTGGGCTTGCCTGGGCTGCGCGCACGTGGCGTGTGGTCGTTACATCGAGGAACATGCTCTGCAGCACTTCCAGCAGCAGCGCCACCCTCTGGCAATGGAGGTCAACGAGCTCTATGTTTTTTGCTACCTGTGCGATGACTATGTGCTTAACGATAACGCTACTGGAGACCTCAAGCTACTTCGCAGCACTCTGAGCGCGATCCAGAGCCAGCGCTATGAGGTCACCACCCGCAGCGGGCGCACGCTACGCTCCACAAGTGTTGCGCCAGACAGTCTAATGCCGTGTGGCGCCAGCGAGCTGCAGCTGAGAGATGAGGACCGAATGTTTACCGCCCTTTGGCATCGCCGCAGGGCCCTTATCGGACGCACCTTCCGCCTTTGGTTTGGGCTGACCGAGTGTGGGAAAAGAAGAGAGGAAGAGGAGAGGAGGAGAGAGCAGGAGGAGGAACAGAAACGGGAGGCCAGGGAGAGACGGCGTGCTTTAAAGAGGCAGCTACAGGAAGAGCTGGAGAACGCTCCTCTGAGAAAGAGCCGACGTTTGCGTCGGAAAAGCCAGAGAGTTGTGGATACAGCAGTCGTACCAGCGGTTAAAAAGGAGCGCAAAAAGACAAAAGCTCAAGCAGCCTCGTCTCAAGCCCGCAGGCCACGGTCTCAAAGTTCAGTTCCTGTTGTACATAAAAAAGCCAGACAGGCAAAGAAGCCCCAGTCTAGTCACAAATCCCAGAGACGTTCCACTAACATCAAAACTAAACATAGAACTCCATCCAGCACAACTCGCACTGCCCAGACCCCAATCCGCCGCAAGCAAAGTACCAAACAGGATGGATCACCTTTCAAACGGCGTCCCACCGTCACCCCTGGAGTGACGGGTCTGAGAAATTTAGGAAACACCTGCTATATGAACTCCATCCTCCAGGTGCTAAGCCATCTGCATGTCTTCAGGGAGTGTTTTCTGCGTCTGGACCTGACCCAGGCTCTGGAGCTATTAGCTTCTGCCGTCCACGGCCAACTGACGGTGAAGACTACGTCGCAGTTTCCCCTGTCTCAAAGAAAGGGGCTACAGTCAACCTCGGGCTCCAGCATAGGGCTGAGTGGAGGGGCGTCGCGGGGCCGCAGCATGGAGCTAATCCAACCCAAAGAACCCAGCTCAAAGCACATCTCCCTCTGCCATGAGCTGCACACTTTGTTCCAAGTTATGTGGTCCGGCAAGTGGGCGCTGGTCTCGCCTTTTGCCATGCTCCACTCAGTGTGGCAGCTGATCCCTGCGTTTAGGGGCTACGCTCAGCAGGATGCTCAGGAGTTCCTGTGCGAGCTGCTGGATAAGGTTCAGCAGGAGCTGGAGAGCACCGGCAGGACCCCAACTACGGCCGGAGTCCCACAGAAACGCCTCATCAAGCAGGTTCTGAGTGTGGTCAACACCATCTTCCACGGTCAGCTTCTCAGTCAGGTACGAGTCTCACATTAAAAAGAAAGGAAAAACAAAAGCTTTTCCCCTGTTGTCCATCAGCCTTAGAAATGTTTGGCAAACTAAGATTTTTAAAAGTATGTCGCTTTAAAAGGAAATAACCTTTTACCACACAGATGGGTCCTCCCATTAAAATTTTTTTATTCTATTTTGCCCTCTGATGCATGAAGCCCTAGTTAATATTTTTTCTCGAGTGTTTTTACTGTTCTTTGGACATGAGAAGAAAAAAAATATTCAAATGTCCACGAAGTTACAGACATGTCCAATGCAGCATTGAGCACTCAACTATAGACGTTATGAATTTACTGTAAAAAAAAAAAATGATCTTGCATTATATACAAAGACTTGTTTCTTTTCATGCTTTGAAAAACATTTCAACATATTTTGTTAAAAGTTCAGCCCATATAGGCACAATATTTT